>JAGXCT010033573.1:0-17037 GCA_022495035.1 Philopotamus ludificatus | reverse complement strand
TATGTCTAAGGTGCTACGTATGTGATGAGAATTTCTCAAGACAAAGCCCAACATTCATGATGATCTCATACACACGTCTGATACATGTCAACTAAATTTTCTCTCTCCTCTGGATAGATTTTATTCATTTTTATATGCTTTTGACCAAGTCTTACATAAAAAAATACTCGATGTATTCAAAACTTTTGGGAAAGATGATAAAGATCTCCGATTGATCGGAAATTTGTATGGGCAACAAAAAGTAACAGTTAAAATTAACAAGACCAGAAGAAGATCCAAAGATATTGATATACAACGATGCATATCATGATCTTCAATATTCAAGCCGAAAAAATAATAATAAAGGATTACAAGATACAAAGATGGAAATAAATAGTAAATGAAGTTCTAATCAATAACTTAGGGCATGCGTTGACAGCTTAGCTCCCGGGCTCATGACTGGCGACTTTGCCAGAATTCGAAAAGCCTAGTTAGCCTGGAGAACAACCATTGCAACCCTGGCCATATGATTGAGTCAGACGCGTCTCTGGTGGAGCTTGGAAGGTGGATTAAAGAATCCAGAAAGAGATTTCGTAGTGTCCTCCAGGTGGCAAAGACGTGGAACAGATTAGGAGGTTCTGGTAGTAGTATGATGGTTTAAAACTAAAGTCTTTGTAAAAACCGCACAGATGACTCAACTTGCAATGTAGATGGAGCCCTAGTAGTATGAAATTACCTGGTCTGCAATCTAGATTAAAGCTGGGGGACATCTTGAATAGAAAAGGCCAGGACGACATTTATCCGGAAGAAAAAAAATATGTATGGACATTGCTGAGATGCTATATGTTTTCCGTTCTTTTGAACAGAGTAAAGAAGTGGAACCTTATAAAATAGGCATTTAAAAACGTAGAAGCTTACGAAATGTAGGTGTATAGATGCACACTCCGTAGCAGTTGAGTAAATGGAGTGACTAACGTTGAGATGAGAAACGAAAAACTATCAAAATAATAAATCTCTTTAAATTCAGTCATATAATGCGACAATCTAAAACCTAAAAAAACTCCGCATCTCATTATTCGGAGTAAGGTTTAAGAAAGGCGAGGACCCAGAATACTAAGGACGCCATGTCTGAAAAACCTACGGCAGTGATTTGAAGGAGATACCCCCCATTGTTTAAGACAGCAACGAACAGGACCACGGTACGAAAAAAATATAAAATCAAGACAACCGTCTGATAAAAAAATTAAAGTTATTTACGACTTAACCTAATATAATCGAACCTTATTTCTAATAAGTACTCTCAGGTGAGTGCAATTTTTTTAATAATACTCCATTGATTTTATGCCATACTTCATAATTTGCAATAAACTTTTCAGTATTTACTGCGTAAAAATTTTAATCAAAAAATTATTGGTATATTTTATTGTGACGGCCTAAAAAATTCCGCGAAAATTAAAATAATAATGTGCAAGCGCATCTAATAATCAAAATATATTTCAACAAAAAGTTATTCTATAGATTTTCACTTACTATCTGGTTTGTAGATCTGTTGGTATTTGTTTTAGCAAGGGCTCAAAAACAAAATAGAAATATATGCGGAAAAGTTCATGTCAAATAAATATTTCACATTCTGTCGAATTCATTCATAAAATCACACACGCTACGCACCGTGCGAAAATCCGAAATACGCGTTGAGCGTTCCGTTCGCATGTTTTTGTCCGAAATAAAAAAAAATCGGCCTTCAAATTTCGCCGATAATGTTAATTCGGTCAGGCGGACCCCCGAAGCAGGAATAGCCCGGAAAGGTAACCGGCTCGCCCTTCCCCTGCCCCCGAAAAAAAAGGATCGGTTTTCCTTTCAAGCGGCGCTTCCATCCTGGTGGGTTTCGCAAGTACAATAAACGGGTCCTTCCTTATCTCGTTGAAATATGGTGATATGTAAAAGCTCCAACCGAGTGAGAAGCGAAGGCGAAATGAATTTCCTCTCTATTTTCGGCTTATAAAGGGTATGGCCCGACCTCTGTGTGTGTACATGTTTATTTTTTTAATCGTTGTCATGTCCCACTCGACAACAATGATAAACGACGTTTCCTGACGCTTCATTATACAGCGGATTATTTTTTGAAAATACATATTTTCGCCTTATAGACTTCACATGAGATAATCGCACATTTTTAACCATGCTCGAGGATGTTGGGGTGATCGCGAATAAATTTACACAATAATCTCTACAAAATTTTCAGCAAACATCTATCGTTTATAATCCTTACTTTTAGTTCTACATTAATACTATTTTTTTATATATTTTGCTATAAGAAATCCAAAATTAGCAAATGCTAATGGAATGTTAAAATTTATTCGATAGCTATGCAACGTTACACCCTTTATTTATATGTTAAACAAACCGTGCCGATGTTTTTTCTTGATCGCATCCGGTACGATGTGCTGGATGCGAGTGAAACCGTGCGGCGAGAGCGACAAATACTCTATTACCTATTGTCATTTACGCGTCATATTGATTAGTAGTAAAATCTAAAATATACACCAAAATAACTATTTTTATTCTATGAATAATCCATCTTATTAATAATTTTTCATAATATCTTGACTTGAAATTCTTGGGGCAAATTTCCATTATAAATAGACCCCCTTAAGGCGACGCGGTTGTTTTCGAGCCACTGTGACGAATCGGTTAACTGGTTAAAACGACTTGTAGCTCAATAAGAAAATAAAGCACTCACATTACATCTAAAAAATATTTTTTTAGACAAACGAAAATTGCGTATATTTATAGAAATAAACATAATTAACTGTTTTATTTAAACAAAGGTATCAGCATTAAACTTTATTTGCAAAAATATTCCCTACCTATAATTAAAATCGATTCATCTTGTCATTAAAGTTTCTTAGTATTGCTATTTTACTAAAACTACAACAACGTAATTTTATGATTTCTTTTAATTAATAAAATACAATTAAAATAACCAAACCTCTATTTTTGTTTGGTTGCCTAGTCTTCTATACGGTGAGATCATATAGCGTGGTTCTTATCTTAGCGCTATAAGAGGGTTGACTGCTTTAAATTAAGTGATCTTTATAAATTGTCCTGTATCCTCAATTATTTTCATGTTTCTGTATTTGGATCTTCTTAAGAAAATATAACTTCAAATGAATACGTGCCACAAATAAGGTGGTAACTAACAAAAATTGTCAATAATTTAATAGTTAGATACATATCAAACACTATGAACATGTGAAATAACGTGGTTCGCGAATGCAGTTACAACGTTATTCCACAACTCTTATATACAAATGTATTTTATTAAAGTAAAATATATTTTAATCATTTATGTATGTATGATAGTTGTCACATTATTCCACTAAACCCTTCTGGTCCTATTTTATTTGTTACTCTTATGCCTTTTTTTCTTATGTAAAAATAAGTTTATTTTTTATAATAGCAGAGAGAACGACAGGCTTGACTCCAGGTTTGTTGGCATATAAAACCACGTTATTCCATTGAACGCGCTTATAAATTCAACATCAACATTAGCTTACTAGTAGAAACAATAGAGATAGAGAATATTTTTATAGAGGGGGTAAAAATTACTTAACCAGATAACAAGTTATTCCACAAAAACCTGGATTTTAAACATGTTTGTTACCACTTTATTCGCGGCACGTATTCCATTTTCAAGTCTATATTTTATATGATTTTTCGAGTTATATGTTAAACTTCATGGGTTGTATTCTGAAGTAGAAAGTGCGTAATATATAGAGATTTTCATCTGATTATATTTTTTAAACTATGTCACCCTAGATAATGATTACATACAACCCTCCTAAAGCTCCGCCTGCAATAAAACGACGTGTGCAGTAGTCCCTTCTATAGTACAGTAAGCCCTCCTATAACGTTTCCTTTAAACTGCTTTTTTCCATAATATGCTAATATTTTCGAGGTCAAATTATATATTTCGTAAATATATAATACATTGCCTAGCGAGATAAAGGTCAATGTCCTTTGGTTGACAAGGCATGTTGTAGAAAATAGTGACTTAGAGAAAACGTTATAGGAGGGCTGACTGTAATTATTTCTAGTTCGCCATTTTTTAGAAAACCTTAATTTTTAAGGTCAAATTATATATTTCGTAAGTATGTAATACATTGGCACGGGTGAGCAAGATCATTTAAAATTTGTGAATGGATAAATGCTTCATGTATCTTTAAAAAAACACCTAACCCCAAGTTTTCTATGGCCCTATTCTTCTATAAGTCGACTTTCTATACCGCGATCTTAGTGCTATAGGAGGGTTAATTAAATCCATCATCTATCCATTATAGGCGCAACAGCCGAATTGTAGATCCCTGGCCTCATCCAACACCCTCCTCCATTTTATCTTATCTGTTGCTACGTCGCTCCATCTTCCGGTAAGTTTCAATGATGCAGTGTCCCTCTGTTCATAGTCCAACCACCTCAGCCTTAGTCTTTCTTTCCTCTGGTGATAGGAAGGCTTGTTAAACATAGGACGACAGCTGTGACCGGTACAGCTTCTGGTTGCTTCGGATACGTCATTTCCTGGCGTCGCTTCAGTTGTCGCTCCTCTTGTTTTGTCAAAGCCCAACATTCAGATCCGTATTTTAGGACGAGCCTGATGAGGGTCATGTAGAGCTTGACTTTGACTATTTAGATACTTAGATAGAGAGGCTTAATTGTATATTTTATAAAATATATTGATCATTTTTATAATATTTTCAGTGTCAGATGCTTCGGGGCGCTACAACGGACAGTTTTTCTTCGGCAACGACCTGTGGCTCGGATCCGTGAGCTTCTGTTCAGAAATGCAGCTGGAATATGACGCTCTGCTCAAAGAAGGACAACGCATTCACGTCCACAACCACCAGACTCCGCCATACCCAATCGCTTTCAAGATTGGCAGATTCAACCTGCTCATCAGCGAGCTGATGCCCCAGGTACATTGCAAATGGCCCAACAAAAGCTCTACCTTGTTATTACGACGGACTGCCTGCACTGTTATTACAGCCAGGAGCGGACCAGCTGCGTTTTGTTAAATTAAAATTTTCCTTCAAGGAAACAAATTGAATCGGTCGCTTCTGGGGGTATGTTTTATTTCCACTGCAGATGAAAAATGCTATTGCAGTTACAGTACGGGTGTTTAAAAATAAACGAATATTTCGTAGCATTATTTCGCATTTTATATAAATAAATAAATGCAGATGAGGTTGAAAAATTAAGCATAATTTTAAAATATTAGGGATATAAATCAAATCACATTGTTTCATAATTCAGCCTATTTTTTATCAGTGTTGCCAGTGTGTCAAAAACACCATGACATTACATAAAGGCGCCGGTTTCCGGGACAAAGTGTTCCCATTGTGCTCTGCACAGGGTTACCGGTATAAGAGTTCATAAGTAAAACACAATTTATAATACCCAGTTTCAGTAACATTCGAGTCCGCGCTGAAAGTTTCTGTTTTCGCAATTTTCAGCCGTGTGAATTCGAATTTGACACGATTTAAATATATTTGGTTTTGTAATTGTATCTTAGAATTTCTGAGTAGGATTAGTCAAAATTTTCTCGACGTAAATGTTGATCGTCTGAACTTTCAATATCAATATATGCACACATTCGAGAGTGTAATTAAATTTAAGACAGCATCATCATCATACATATGTATGTATGTTGATGGTATTAATCTTTGTTTTCAACTGATAAGCAACCATCGTAAAATACGGTGAGTCTGAGATACTTGGCATTATAAAATATGGAAAAGATCAGGTGGTTATTTTTTGCTCAGGAGTAGTAGATTAAATTTTTATTTATAAGGATATATTTAAATCAATCTCTCAATAACTTAGTAATTTTATAAAGATTTAAATTCATTGTTGATTTGATACACAATTTTCTAGTTTTAAATAACATCTTGATTATAAATTGTCCCTTAACTTATCACTATTTTTAAACAATTAATGATATTTTCAATCTCTATTTTTTTATTTAAATAATGATAAAAATGAGTGCTGTTTTTTCACCAGTTTTAAAAATATATTGTATTGAGTATAGCGATAATTTTAATTATTTTTCTGCTCTTTACTATTAATATAATATAATCTGTATATTAATAAATTCTTCATTAATATCTTGACATCTATTAAAAAAAATGTAAAAACGCTCTCGCAGCATGTATCACTCGCACTCGGCACATCGTACCGGATGCGAGCGAGAAAATACATCGCGCGCGTGGTGTATTAATAGCAGCGAATATTATTGTTTTTTTTATCGCAATTGCAGACAATAAATGACAATGATTATTTATAATATTAATTATTTAGACTTTTTTAGACAAATACAAAAAGTTTATGACAGGTTATAATCGCATGCAGCATGTCAATACTTGCATATCCCGCCAGTACCAATAAAAAAGGACCTTTCTTATGTACATTGTGCACGAGAAGTGAATAATTTATGGTATTTCATCTTCGTCCTTTGGCCCATAGCATTATACATATATTATGCCTCACTAAAAGGCATTGAGTGGATAAATGATACCATAAATAAATATGCAATCCAACTTGGGTCTATATTTATTATATCCCGGTAATAAAAAGCAAAAATGTGGTGGGATTCAAGGGTATCGTTCATTTAGAATTACTGGCAGATGCAGAATTGCAGATATATTGGGGACCCCAATCTTTCTTGAATAATACTCTTAACACTTTATGAGCCGTTCACGCCTTTGGGCGTGATTTTGTAGCTAAGCGTTATGAGCCGTTCACGCCTTTTGGCGTGAGAGCCACTTTGATTTTTTTTCTGATAACGATGCAAAATGTAATTTTACTATTTGACCACAGATAAATACACGTACATGTTAGCTTGGATTATCATTACATGAAACAAAGGTTTGATGTAAAACCTTGCGGCTCATAAAGTGTTAATATCAATCCTACATGTCACAAACTTTTTGTATTTGTCTAAAAACGTCTAAAGCATAAATCTTATAATAAATCGTTGCAAAAATAAAAACAACAATATTCGCTTCTATTACCACGGGTGCGATGTGTTTTCTCGCTCGCATCTGGTACGATGTGCGAGTGCAAGAGCTCAGTCTGCGCCGAGAGCGTTGTCATATACGCGTTATTTTGATTAGTTATAAAATCCATAAATAACTGTTTTTATGATTAAAATAATCATTTTCTAAAAAAAATCGATGAAGAATTCATCAATATCTTGTCTTGAAATGCTTGAAGTCCCCGAGAGACCCCCTTCGGAAGATGTGGTCCTTCTCAATCCTCAATAAAACTGAAAGTGAGAGGGTAGTAAAATTGAATAATGAGGTATTACGGATTAAAGTTGAATCAAATCTATTTAACAAATTGCAGATACAATCCGATACTCAGATAAAGTTAGAGAAAACTTCAATATTTGTTTGACATCTTATGATAGGGGATGAAAATCGCAAAAACAATGTCTTTCTTTAGGGCAGAAACCACTGGCAACACCGAAATCGAACCTAACGATCAAAAGAGTATTTTTGTCTGTATGGTCGGATTGTAAAATAATTGTTAATCTTGCTACATCAGATTAACATTTATTTAAATCAATGCAGCACTTTTTATCCCACAAAAAAATACAATAATAATGTTAAAAATTCATCTGGAACGTATCTAGCCTCCAAACGTCAATAAACTTTCAACCCCGAGTCATAAAATACATATCATACCGTATACGTGTGCTAAATACGAGATGAAATTTGGTTATGTGTGATTTCAGAACCTTTAAACTCTGACACGCGAACGTCGAAGTAAACCTTTCTAAACCTCCGCCGTCAATCACGTGTCGGATTACTGGGTCTCGGCAAACCATACACATTTTTCAATAACGCCCCCCACACACATACACATATACACTTTCCTCAACTCGTATTAAATTCAGACAAAGAGATGGACGTGTGCCATATATGCTTCGCTGGCAATCAACGTTGACACACCGACGACTCGAGTGGAAAACGCACCTACGTAATTATTTGAAAACACGACGAGTGCGTAATCACCAAAGAAAATGTCGCTAGAGAGCTGGACGAGACGTATGCAATTACGTACAATTAAAACGCCGGACACACACCGGTTTCAGCGGCAACAAATTCTCATATTTGAATTATGTTCGGGCGAAACGGTTATCCGGAATCAGTGTCGAGTGTGGTCCACTCGAGATATTGGAAACCACTTTTGTTAAGGACACACAATAATTCTGGAGGCACACTCAAACCTGTTTCGGCGGGCGACTATCGATATTGGTCATGGCCGACAGATGTTCGGGTTTAATGCCGAAAGTTTCGCGTTCCGATCCATCAACGAGGCAACCAACCATCAATTATAATTATGCAATAAATAATTACTACCACCAACAATTTAAGAGCTTAATAATTTCAAATTAAATATATATATTAGGGGGACCGAAAAGTAATCAAAATTATCTTCGCTGAGCTCATTCATAGTTAGTTTGTGTCGATACAGGGTTCGATCGAGGAGTGAAGACAAACGAAGCAGTGAAAAAATTACTGATACTTACGGAGATATTCTTAAAACTAAACAAGTCATCGATGGTTTAAAAATAAAAAAAATGTAAATAGGAATCTCAAAGATGTCGCACGAAAAGAACGACTCCAAAAATTGGATGATGATATACTTAACGCGATGATAGATTCAGATCCTCGTCAAACAATCGAGGAATTATCATTGAAGATTGACTGTCCATGGTCTACAGTTCAGGATCATCTTCGTCGCATAGGAAAATTGTACAGGAAATGAATTTAGGTTTCCTCATGAATTGACAGGACGACGCTCGATCAACGGCGTACCATATGCGTCTCGGTATGAAGCCGATCTGTTTTTGCGACGAATTGTAGCTGGAAATGAGAAGTGGGTGCTATACAATAATCTCACTCGCGCATCTTTAACAGTATAAGTTTTAATTATTGCTGACGTCGGTTCTTAATCAGTATCAGGAGAGGTGAAATTCCTCCCCCAAAGAGCAGACTACCTATCTCTTCTTTCGCGATATCAGAGCCAGGCTAAATTGTAGCTGGTTCTTCCCAGACTTCTGGGTCAGTCAATTCCTGACTAGCCACCGTAAATTCAAGGCTAAACTTAAAGAGTTTAACCCAGTAGCATCTCCACATTGCTGATGTGTGTCAGGATTACAGTCACGTTTCGTGGTCCTGTTCTTATCTAGACGCTTCGCGTTATGACGTACTCTATACGTGGAGGTGGAGAGTCCTATCAGACACATGGACCTGGTCAGCGGTGTGATTTGCTACAGGGTATTTGCCCGCTTTGTGTCGACTTTCAGAAGTTGTGCAAGGCTACTTTCCCTCTCCCTTCTCTCTTTTCTTAAGAAATTTTAGTTTTATTTTTTAACATCACGCATTTCAAGAAAAAAACTTCTTTTGTTGCACCCATTGAACCGGCTCCAAGCCGGTACATGCGATGTGAGTGGATGGCAAGGGATGGAACTGTGCCTGACCGATCTGACACAGCTTCATCCAGGTATAAAAGTATTTAATAATCCTGTGTGAAAAAACAATGGCTTTCTTCCGGAGAAGTAGCTGTTCCGACCACTCGACCATCACTAACAACAAAAGAGGTCCTAGCTTGTGTGTGGTGGGATTTTTCTGGAAATCAACACTATGCATTGCTTGAACTTGGTCATTTCTTAGCCGTTACAGCGATAGTGTATTGTGAACAACTCGAGCGAATAAAGCAAGAGCTCATAAAAAAAACGATCTGTTTTGGTCAGTAACAAAAAAAAAAATGATTCAACACGATAATGCAAGGTCTAATCATCATCATCATCATTTTCCAGCCACAAGGCTCTCACTCGCTGAGGGCACGAGCCTTACCAAACTCTCGCATGGTAGTCGAGGCCAAAGGAACCTGAGTCTTACACGGTGACGTGAGGGATCCCCTTTCATGTCCATACCGCGGGGACCCGAGGCGTCTTGGTATGCGGTTTTTTGTAAAGAGTTTCCCTCTTTTGGCTATTGCTGGCATTGGACGTACATCTTCTACCATGTTGGTATCGGATTTTACCCTCTCGACTGTGTCCAGGCAAGTAGAAGGGGGTTTGTCTCGGTGTTCGTTTTTCTCTTCTCTGAGGCGTTATCTGCTTATAACGAGTCACGAGTGACAAGAAACGAGCGACCACACACACACATACCTATATAGATATACACAGGCACACATGTGCACATCTGCCCAAAACGGTCCCAAGTAGCCGGTCGCAAGTGATTAATGCCCTTGTAGCGCAATAGCAATCCCTTGATCATGGGAAAGACCTATACAAAGAGAGGGTCCCCTAGAACGAAGGAAGAGGAGAGATTAGGGTTTTCCTTCCCAGGGTATACTGGCTCTGTGGCGAGAAATCCGTTAGAGACCAGATTTATTTATGCACATAAGGATATGTGTACACAAACATGTAAATAACACAAAAAAATAAGGAAGCTTGGATTGGAACTTTAAACTCATCCACCCTATTCACGGGATCTCGCGCCGTCGATTACCAACTTTTCAGATCGTTAGAGCATACATTAAGACGTAAAAAAAATAATAATGTTTGAGAAGTGAAAACGCACTTTCAACAAGATTTTCAAACAAAAATCGATTTTTAAAAGGGAATCGAACCACTGCCTTTACACTGGCAAAAAGTGTTAGAAAATGATTAGTATTCAAGTTTTTTTTTATAAATAATTGTTTTTCGCCACCATAAAAGAAATTGTTGATCACTTTTCGATCCCCCTAGTATAATTTTAATTTAAATATGAAAGAATATAAATTGTATTGCTGAAATGAATCACTTTGCATGCTAAATGAAATAATTAATGAAAAAAATTCGAACACGCTTTGATAGATGTCACTGAAATGGCGAATTATTTTCCATTGTTGTTCAAATGTAGCGATAAAATCCAATTTAAATTGTTTCACTCCCGTTTAATTGCGATGAGATAAGGGATGAGAAAACTGAAAATAGAATCTGTGCAGCTGAAAATTACCGTTAACGTCTGAAGCTATTTGAGGGGTTATTCCATGGCTTTTGCCACAGCGATAAAAGATAAAATAAACATTCACAATTCCGTTGGTTAAAGTTAAGGCCGGTATTTGTTCAGCCATTGAATCGAGCCCGGTATTTCGAAATAGCTTTTTTTAGATTCTACAAATGTAGCTAGCTATATATACACGTATATATTTAATATACACACAGCAGGATCGGTAATTCGAGCAGTTCCTAACCTTCGCTGCTTTAATCATATCCGAGGATGTGTATAAATTTGTTTTTCGATCGAAAAAAACAAGCCAAAAAAAAACGTTTATCCCCCTCGGTATTAATCGCAGTTATATATACGTGTTTACATTAATAAATTTGTAGTAATTCGTAGATTTGCCGTTTCCGTTTCATCGTCAAATATAAAATATGAGTGTGCCCGGCGCGGATATGGCATTTTTATTATTTCTTATCAGTTATTTTTGTACAATAAATTTCGACAAAAACGGAAGAGCCTCGAATGTGTTGTTCAGACATATACATATCTAAAAAATACAGAATGTCTCAATGAATAAACAGGTAAATCACGTATAATACGGATTGTATTATGTGAATTCGTGTTTAAGGAAATAAAGAACTAGCATAAAAACAAGGTCAGTTACTATTATCTATACTTTAAATGTAAAAAAAAAATTAAATACTATTATATCAAATATTTTCTTACACGTATTTTAACCGATCCGTCACGGCGGCTCGAAAACAATCGAGTCCTCCAAAGAGCTATCCTTAAGAGTCCATCACTCGCACTTGGCACATCGTACCCGATGCGAGCGAGAAAAAACATTGCTCTCGTACCAAAACAAGCAAATAAGGTCAATTATTATTTATAATATTCATTCTTTTAGCCTCTCTTAGACAAATACAAGAAGTTTGTGACATGTAGGATTTATATTAAAAGAGTTTTTCGTGAAAAAAAACTTGGGGTCCCAAATAGCACGGCTAAATCACTATTACACGATACGAATAGCAGAATATAAAATTCTGTGCTCTACTTTTAATGTATAATTGATCATTATATGAATATCTTAATTTTAATCATATCTTATTTAATAAATACTATAAGGATTAAATATTTATTTAAAAAATATTGAGATATATTTTATAACAGGAGCATTAAAATATCCTTATATTCAGAGCTTTCTATAGCAGCATATTGAGTTCTTTGCTCTATCTCTTGCGATTTTATCTAAGAATATTTCCAAACTTTTGAAGTTCGCTCTTAAATTTTGCGCTTATTTTATTAAAAAAAGTTTCAGGCACTCTTTGTACTACTAATGATAATTTAATTTAAGCATTAGATATTATCATCCTTCTTTATAATTTCCGTTTTCATATTTCTGAATATTTTTAGAAAAAAATATGTAAAATATACTAACTGTATTAACACTCGAATAACACCAAAATAATACAATGCGGAAGAAATAATGTGTTAAATAAACATCAAATATCCAACCATGTTTGATTAAAACCATTTTAAATAAACAATAAAATAAGACTTATAATCGTTTGGTACAAAGTCTAATTTTCGCGCCATAAATATCGGAGCTTTAAAACAAATATGGAAAATAATTTGATACCTTTAACTTTCAAATTTGTATAAACATGCGAAAGTAATAGGTGTTTTCCATAAAATACCCCCTGGCCAGTGTTATTAAGAACTCCCTGAATTTATAGTTTTCGTCGGACATCTATCTGACTACTAACTTAGCTCAGTCGCGGTTAACTTACATTATCGAAATAATATACATGTCACCTACAATGCCATAACACTGATTATATATCTCTTCTTTCCTGATTTCCTGATATGACTTGAAATGCTTGGGTTCTTTTTTTCATTATAAATATACCCCCTTCAGACGAGGCGGTTGTTTTTAATACGCCGTGATGGATCAGTTGATGGTTGAATTAAAATCGTCGTCTATTTTCAATATGCTTTCATCAAGAGAAGAACCTTTATCTAATAACAGGAATCCTGTCTGTTTCAATAAATCTCGTACTTCTAGAACCCATTTAGCTTTGAACCAATCTTCAAAGATCTTTTTTTCATCCATGTCTTCTAGAATAATCTCGACATTTAGCTTTTCCAATTGTCACTTGTTTATTTTTATTGGAAAACTTATGTATTGTATATGAATATGAATTGAATTGATGCACGGATAATCCGCAAATCGGATAAGTCGCACACGAATATTTTATTAATTTAAAAATATTATTTAGAATTAAAGACATTTAAATTATATTATCGATGACGTGATTGAATGCATTTAAATTAATTCATCACTGAAACCGTATGCTGAATAAATACGCGAGAGCAAAATTTTCAGCATCAATTTAAAATGAGCAATACAACATTGCGCCAATTTAATCCTGTGAAAAAAACATTTTTCATTAGCTGAGTGCATCCATTTTCAATACATTCGCCTTCAATAATCATCGGAAACACTCTAGCTGTGCAACATAAAAATAAATAAACAATAATAAAAAAAAATGCTAAACAACGAATATATATCGAAATTTTTCCTGCTTCCATTTTCACAGCCGTCCTGTCATCAGCTCCATTTCCATATTTCACTCGGTAACAAAAATTTGCATTAAAAATTCACGCTGTGCAGTCGTGTAGTGTGACAATGGAAACCATTTTTTTTTACCGCAAAGCGAACTGACAACTCGAGATGGATCTGCATAAATACATATTTAAGAATATTGAGTGAAGAATTATCGATGAGCAACATGGATTTCGCCTTCTTGGTTTTTCAAATTTTGGGTCTAAGTCGACGTTTTATTGGATAAGAGGGTCCAAGTCGACGTTCTCTATAACGACTTTGAAAAAGTCGATCATTCTAGACTCATTTTGAAACTAGATAGTTTTGGGTTATCGGATAATCTCATACGTTTCTTCTCTAGTTACTTTACAGAGAGGAAACAATATGTGACATACGACTCCCAAACGTCGTATGTCAAATTTAGGACCATTATTATTTATTTTGTTTTTAAAGGATATTTATCGGATCCTTCAATGTAAATTTTCACTTTTCGCAGACGATCTAAAAATCTATAACTTCAGTTGAAGATGCACTTTCGTTGCAGCTGAACATTAATTCTTGCGCGATTGGTCAATATTAAATCGTCTTCCATTATGAAATGACATTTTCTAAATCAAAGGAGCCCATCAACTTTAATTACAGACATGAGAACGTAACTCATTCTAAGTCTGTTAAAGATCTGGGTATTTTGTTTGATTCTAAGTTAAAATTTAGTTTATATGTATCGGACGTGTGTGTGGGATCATCAAGAATGTTGAGCCTATTCTTGAGAAATTCTCATCACATACATAGCACCTTAGTCATACGAATGCTAAACGATACATTGGTTCGAAGCTTGTTTGAATCAGGTTGCATTATATGGGCACCTTATGACGCCTCGAATTACCTCAGATTAGAGAAGATACAGAAGAAATTTCTTAGATATCTCTACATGAGGGAGTATGGATTCTACCCAAGTTTATACCCCAGCGCATGGGTACAGGGCAGCCTGGGGTATGTAACCCTCGAGAAAAGAAGGTGGATTTACTTAGCAAAGCACTTCTTCAAGCTATTGGTTGGCGGAGTACCTAACCCCCTCGTACTGTGCGAGTTGCACTTCACTACCATCGAGCTCGTTCGCATGTGCTTTTTCTTCCTCCAAATGTGAGGACAGGTGCTCTCAGAAACTCTCTGGTAACCAGAGCTATTACTCTGCTCAACCACTTGGCCGAATAAGTAGATATATTTAATGTTAAATATCGCCGTTTCGTTGATATTTTATAATTCTTTTCTTTTATTTATTGTTTTTCTTTTCTTTATTGTTATATATGTTAATTTTTTCACGTTACCATTATGTTTTTATGCGTGATTGGCGACCTGGGTTTTTCTGTAATGCCAATCACGCATTGTCTCATAACTAAATATCCTAATTTATTATTTCAGGCCCGGCTAGTGCTAGTCGGCGAATGTCTACCAGCATCATGCACCAGCGATGACGTCACGTTAATTCTGACGAACAATGCGGCCGAAGTGCTAACAAAAGGGAACGGCGTCGGCGTCGATGCGAACGGCGTCGTTGTTTACAACAGCACGGTTCAATTGAAAATAGTAAATGTTAGATCGGTCCCCGGACCGTACAGTTTATGGAACGACGTCGCATTCTACATAATCACGTGAGTCTCAAATTAAATAATAACACATGTAATAAATTCGCTTCCGTTTCCGTATCATTGCAATCTAATTATTTAAAACACAACGAGATTACAGATCAAAACCGTCTGCATTATTCGGTTTTCGTATAAATTTACATATTTTTGCCATTCGCACACAGTTACAAAGGGTTACGCACTAAGATGTTCAACATATACATCGCTATTATTGATTGACACAATTAAAATTTATTCGGTGGCGAAATATGCTAATGAAAAATTAATTTATTGTCGTTTGAATCTCGAATATTTCATCAATGCCATCATGTAATTTATTTAAATATGAATATAATTTATTTTCGACGATTGAGAATCTTGGGCGTTTCGCTAATGGGGTCCCATGCATAATCTGGCTCGGTTCGCAAGCTCTCCATTTGAAATTTAGATTTCACTCTTAAGACAACCAAAGACCAAGGTATATTCTAATGAAGAAGTAGAGAACCTGCGTTTCTTCGCCCATCCAACAAACTCGGGGACCGCCATCAATCAACGCCTTAATCTATACGAAGGGTGTGCGCGAATTTCCCAAATTGGATACGTCCAACCGTTTCCTGATTTTAAATAAATTTCCCACGTCAAATATGAAATGGAAAACCATGTACGGGGTCTGATAATAAAATGTCCGGATTTTTGTTAAATTTTTAATGAATAAATAAGTCCATTTCTCTTTATCGAACATAAAGTCGCAAGAGATGCAATGGAAATAAGTCTCTTATACTAATATTTTCCCCAGTGCCAAATCACGACACTGTTTTTTTAAATATTATTTCAGTTGGATTAAAATTTATATTATTTGCTAATAAATGATTATTCAACGAAGGATAGATGGCATTAAATCAATTAATTCCAACACAACAAATTATCTACAGAAATATTTTTATAAACATGTGTTAAAATTAAAAAACCCCATGGCTAATCCGGAATGATGACTTTTAATAACATTTTAAAACCCAAATATATAAAACTCAATACCATCATGACTACCCACAAAAATATCGCGATTCTTGACTCCCAAAATCAATATTAAAAAAAAAAAAAATAATGAGATAAAATCCAAATCAAATTCCCATAATTACATCTCCTGTCTCACTTCTCGCATGGACTTCCAGCTTTTAACTTTCATCACATTCTTTGTACACAAATCTTCATAAATAATATAAAAAAAATATAAGAATTGATTGTATATAAAATCCAATCGGGCACATAAATCTGATACGCAATATATGATGCTATAAGGTATTTGTTCGTTAAGCATCAACTTTCAGAGAGTTGACCAAAACGGATTTTTCATTTCTTAAACAAAATAACTCAATAATTTTTAAAATCACGCATTTCATAAAAAAAGCTTCCGTTGCACCAATTGATCCGGCATCAAGACGATATGGGTAAAGGAGGCAACTACATAGACTGGTCTGACACAGCTTCATCCTGGGATATAAAGTCAACCTTTTGATTGCCTATTTAGGTGTATTCGTCGATGTTTTTGATCAAAGAATTTGCAATTAACTTTTCTTTAATAATATCGAAAGCTTAATTCCGTAATGAAAAAATTGAATGCTATTTTAAAAAAATCGTATAAAAATAAAACAAGCATTTACAAGTAATAAAATTTTTCAAGAAGACTGTAAAGACGATATTCAAGATCAACAATATTAGGAACAATCGTCAAATAATTATCAAAGAGTTGTTGGTGATTATGGCAGTAAAATTT
>JAGXCT010033572.1:0-80417 GCA_022495035.1 Philopotamus ludificatus | reverse complement strand
TGATTTATTTCATCTCTGATAATATAAAGAATACACAAAAACATGCCCTGATGTTGAATATGAAGGATGCGGTAAATACGGAGGCTTATAATTGTGCAGTTTTTGACAAAAAAAATCTCAGAATATCTAATTCTTCTACAAGTAAACAAAGCATGTATGTATTATATTTTTAAAATATACTGTTTCATATTATTTCAATAAAAAAATGATTAGAATGTTTTTTAAGCTGAATATTTATTTTTAAGGAGATTTAAAATCCTGGTTTTAATGTGTTTTTTTTACAGAAAATAATCCTATTATTTTGCAAAAATATATACAGCATAAATTACATATATAAATTAAAAGATAAGTTTCATTACCTGACTGGTAATAAATGCACTCGTTTATGTAGGGATTTACAAAAAAATAATTATCATAGTAATTTAAACTTGTTTGTTTTCTTGAACAATATTATTTAAAAACCGTGTAAAAGAGAATCGTAGACGTATTAATTAAGACAATATTTGAATAGGGCCTGTCTAAAAACAAATATTCATTAATGAAAATGAAAATATTTTCAATTAATTTCACCAGTTTTTTCGGCATCGATGAAATATTTTCCAATATATATTTGACGTTTATTAAATTTCGGCAGACACATTGAATTATTTACAGCACGTGTCCCCGGAAACAAAAAAATGGAAATTTCCGGTCGTGCATTGGTCACGTGATGTCATGGCGAATTTTTCCAATCGCTGATTTTTCAATTTGCTTTGTAGCACACGGTACGGTGCATCCAATGAATATTTTATTAAAAATAAACATAATTTATTACGGGTTTTAAATTATTTTTACATACATTTGCATTATAAATTTATGTAATAAATACCTTAC
The DNA here is from genome assembly GCA_022495035.1 of Philopotamus ludificatus. NCBI lineage: Eukaryota > Metazoa > Arthropoda > Insecta > Trichoptera > Philopotamidae > Philopotamus > Philopotamus ludificatus. The sequence continues at coordinate 79,544 of JAGXCT010033572.1, read as the reverse complement.
GCCGACGACAAGCGAATTTAAATGCAAATAGCCGTCATCAAGATGCCACAACCATTCATTTATTTTAAGTGGATTATATCTTGAGGTTGTCCAGAGAATATTATTATGATTGCTTTCTGGTCAGAGGCAGCAGGGAGGATTCAGAAGAGTTTGCCCAAAAACGAAATTCATAATTGTATTAGCGAGAGCAATTCTGCCGGTTTTAATGATTATTATACGCGGGCATATACAAAATTGCTTTCGCGATTAATTGAGAAGTACCCGAAATTAAAATTTAAAACGTGGACACATGACCAAAGGGTTAATAACAATAATTACGAAATTGTTTACCATGAAAATGATCGCGTAGTGCAATAATTATTAATATAATAGGGTATCCACATCGGAAGCAGTAATCGATATCCGTTTATCTTTTTTAATATGCCAATTTTTTTAAGCAAACTTATGGGATCAACTTTGAAAATATCTATTTTTAAATTTAGTGTTAAATCGTGCTGCAAATGTATGAAAGCGGAGAACGGTTATAAACTACGTCATAATTGCAAAAGTTAAAGCGGAGAGAGAGAGGGAGAGAGCTTTAGATAAATGAGGAGTTGTCAACCTCGGGTTTGCGATGTTAATCCCAAAATTGAAATTAATGTACGTCACGTTATTATACCGCATAAAATCGTTTTAATTACAACACGAATGACAAGCGCCTTGAGCTAAATTTAATAGCAACGACTCACACTAATTTTTATAAGATTTTAATACCGATTTTATTTTTAGACTAGGTTGTGGCCTATGAAATATATTTAACGTGCAGTGAAAGTGAAACAGTGATGCGATTTACAGCGCTTATCAGACTTTGAGATCTACTAGAAATTCTTAGAAACTTGGTAAAATGCATGGAATTCAGTGCAGCACGGTAATAAAGGCGAATTGCAGTGGCGTTTGCGATTCAAAGCGAGATAAGCGATAAGAGACAACGAAAATTATAATTTAAATTGATTATAAGAATAATATAATGCAATGTATATGCGAAAGGGATTGAATTAAATTAAAGATAAATAAGAAATAGAGTTCGCTAAAAAAATCTCATTGAAAATCATTTTTAAACGCCCAAATTTAATCATTAGACTTGACTCAACTCTTTTTTAACGCAGCTTAAAAGATTTTTAACTTTATTACCATTTTATGTATTTTTAATTTTGCGCGTTGTTAAGTCTAAGCGTTAATTGCTGCAAAAGGATATAATTTTATGTCACAATAGCTAGTGACTAATTAATAAAAGTAAACAAAATGATACAATTTATCAACTAATAGTTATTCTAATACAAAATGGCTTACAATTTGCTAAGAGTGTGTAACAACATTTTCTCACTCATAACCTAACCATAAACGAGCTTTTAATTCCAACGAGACTTGCAGTTTTTAATGGCTAGATAAAAAAAAATGCATAAGTAATCTGTGAAATAAAAAAACACCAAAGTATAAAAGCAAGTATTTTATTTTTCTTTTATAAATCTTTTAATATAAATCCTACATCTCACATTTATTTTATGTTTGTTTAGAAATGTATAAAGAATACAATTTTAAAATAATCATTGTCCTTTATTGTACGCAATTGCAAAACAAAAAACAATATTCACTGCTGTTGCCACGCGCATGATGTTTAATCTCGCTCGCATCCAAGTGTGAGTGACACGTGCCGCGAGAATTTCGTGAGATGTCCTCAGTCTGCGTTGGGATCATATTGATTAGTAAAAAAACTCTAAAATAACAACCAAGCTACAAAGCATATTACTATTTTTATTCTTAGAATAATCAATTTTAAAAAAGCATCATCAATATCTTAACTTAATATGCTTGGGGTATATTTTCCATTCTAAATACCTCCTTCGAACGACGCTGTTGGTTTCGAGCCGCCGTGACGGATCGGTTAATAATATTACGTATACTATGTTTACCGGGCTTTTCTTATTACTCTTTTTAGACGATTTTTGTATACTACAGTGTTAGATATCAGATCAAACCTTTTAGATGCTTCTTATTTATTTTTCTCAAAGAATATATTTTTAAATAAATTCGTAAAAAAAAATAATGAGAGTAACTCATAGTTTCGACTAAAAGTGAACAGAGTGGAAAGGCTTAAAATAACAATTAAATAATCCTATTTTTTTACGTATTCTTTAACATTACATATAAAATAGATCCGAGTTTAAACAATAAACTATTTTTAAAGATCTTGAGCTTAATTGTTAAAATACCGCATTTTCGAGATCCTTGGTCTACGTTAATTATAATTATTATTATTTATTTAAATCTATATTCCAATTTTTAACATTTTCAATCCTTCATTGAATGATTTAGCTAAATACAGTGGAACCCGTTTTTTACGTTTTTGAAGGAACTGGTAAAAAAATACGTAATTAGCAGGAAAACTTAAATTCAGGGTATTAAATACATAAGAACCCGTTTTTTACGTTTTTAAAGGAACTGATAAAAAAGTATATATATTGAAAAGCATTTAATTGTTTAACTTAATTTTTAAAAAAGGTGCATTTGATTTGCAAAAGAGTGCATTTGATTTGTAAAAGGATGCATTTTATTTGCAAAAGGATGCATTTTATTTGCAAATGGGTGTATTTGACGTAAAAAAACTGTATCAATTTCTCAATTTCTACATTGTCGGTATAATTGTTACGATTTTAAGTAGGCTTTTAAATTTTTAATAATTTGTTTAATAAAGAAATAGTGCTCTTTAAATAATTCTGTGAGTATTTGAATACTCACATTGATGATTATGACCACGATCTTTTTTTTATTATTTACTAATGATTAAGCATACGTTCGTAAAATTTAAGAGCTTCCACAAAAGAGCTTTTACATTTTTTTTAGTATATGATGATATATTTTATAACAAAACGCTGACTACTAAATGCTTAGATAATAACTTAGTACTGCAACTTTAATTCAATTAATTTTTAGCAAGTGAAAACAAATGGAGTAATCTAATCACTGCATTTTGGATATGATTTTTATAACAAAAAAGGTAGTAATAATTTTTTATCAAGAAATCTTTAAAATGTAACAAACACTATTACTTTATCCATCGATAAAATGCATCTACCTTCGCGATAAAAATATACATAGGATTAAATGAAGAATTTATGAAGCATTGATTTATCTGTTACTCTGTATACGTAATAGACATTTATGTTTTCTTGATTTAGTAATGTAAAAAATTGCAACATCTTATTGTATATCAGTTAAATTTTTAACTCCCATCTGGCATATAATACACCATGCCATTATTTTCGATGCTGAATACATTAATTTTTTTTACGCTTATGATAATTTAAGCATCTCTGAATCATAACTCATGTTATCTCTCTGAAATATAACAATAATATTTTTTAATATATGTTTCAAGTTTGAGATTAGATTCGATTAGCAAAATTATTTAATGGTACATCGATAGGCTATTAACAGTTCTTTTAATATGTTAATCCTTTGAAGAGCTAGTAGTTAAATTTTGATAAAAAATGTTGCGAATTACACTTTGCAACACCTGCTCGGAATTGTTTTGTAGGACATCTGCATTGTTATTACAAATTCGTTCTGGTAATTTCAAAGACAACCTTTTATCATATAATAATATAATAAAAGCGAGCTTTTTTGCATAATTTTTATATCCAAAATTTAATATGTAAGATATAACGTTGCTCGCGTATTATGTAACTGATTATAATAAAAATCCGGAAAATTGGGAATATTTTACAAACATTTTCATATTGCGAAAATTTGCCTATATTTTTTATGTATACATGCTGTTCTCTTATGTATACGAAATTGCAAAATATACCGAAGTCAGGCGTTAGTCGAATTTATTAATGCCATTCTCATGACTCTTACCAAAACAGTCATAAATATCAATCTCAGTGAGGGGGCCCTTGACATTTTTTCCTGTTTTTCTCGTATTAAATCTAATCCAATGTGGAGCATCCAGCAGTAGGTTCGATTATAAGTCGGCCAATAGGTCATTAGCGCAGTACGTGTCGCAGAAAATAATTTGTTTTTCAGCTGAAGACCTCCAAGAAACGTCGAGTCACGCACTTAACGAGACTGTAATAAGTCTGCATCGGCAAACATCAATACGCAGATTGGTCCGTAGAGATGAGGGCGGATCGTGATTCTCATAAATGTGCTTAGATTTCCAATCTTTTGATCTTCAAAGCAAACGATTCATCTGTGTGATGAAATGGGCACGAGAGCAAATAATATGGTTAAAAAATTTATTAAGAACACTCTGGAAAAATCGAATTTGAATACGTTCTGATTAAAAAGTCGAAATTGCACGTACTGCAAATAAAAATATCTTGTGCAAAAATTATGTGGTGGAATTCATGGAATAATTTCAGAACTCTTGTAGAAAATTGCGTTGTTTACACAGTCCCTCGGGAGTTGGTAACGAGGTACTTGCCGCCGCGAAGGAAGATGCAGGCTGGCTACTAATGCATCTCCAGGACTCCCCACTGTATTACAGAACCTCAACGAGCTTAACAACCATCTCTATTGCAATATACGAGCACACAGTTGGTCCTGTACTTCAGCCACATCTCAAGATAACGATGAAGTTATTAATTTTTACGAACCAAACGAAACCAAAACCAAAGCGAAAACCAATCGCTTACCTGTTTTATAAACAAGATGACAAACAGAGCGAGAGATAAACCGCGCCGAAGAAAAACAAACATTCAAGATTGCATTCTGTTGACAAACAAAATTCGCCTGAAAAATAAAACGCATCGAATTCATTCTCTAATTGTCGCATTGGACCGACTGATAAAATTTTCAGATTCAGCGAAAAAATGACGTTTGTAATTTTCCGACGTGCAGTTTTTCCCGTTGGCGTCTGCATTTTTTCTCTCTCAGCTTTGTTATGATATTCAAATGGATTTTCAGAATAAATTACAGCGCCCAGACGGGTTCCCGTACTCGACATCTCGATGGCCGGTCTGATTGTCTGCTCTCGGAAAAGTTTGCGAAAGTTTTCCGAACCGGAAACGTGTATGAATGAAAGTGAAATCGCTCGTCCTTGTTTATTTGTCCAATAAGTTTTACTTGTGCGAACGAGAGAGAGCATTTTTTTGATGGCTATCACTTTTTCTCTTTGGTTTTTACTGGTTTGCGAAAATCAAAACAGACTTTATATCTGGACAGTGGCGCGCAAATAATTATATATTTTTATAAAATAATGAAAACAATATTTATGTCATTTTCTTATTGACAAAAAATATAAAATTCTATTTAAATATAAAAAAATACTTTTATTCAAATAAAATAATATACAATATTATATAAATAATAAGCATAAAATAGTTGAAACAGATTTATTTACCTTTACAACTATCAAATCATTTCTTAGATTTAATTAATACTTGACAATACTTCCAAAGAACTATGAACGTATAGTCAAGCATATGAATAAGAATTTATCTATCAAAGTAGAGACTTTAAAGCTGCAAAGTATGATAAAAGGCTTAATGTATTATGTAAGATTAACAGGCTCGAAAACAACCGAGTCATTCGATGGGGCCTATTAGAGACCTCACACATTTCTAGTCAAGATATTGATAAATTCTTTAATAACATATACACATTTTTTTACTTTTTTTCATATGCTTGACTTAATATGACGCGTAAATGACACGCGCTCTCGGCGATGTATCGCCGCAGACTAAGTACACCCCGCCGACTGATTTCGCGGCACGTGCCACTAGTAAGTTTTACTTGCACATCGTATAGGATGCGAGCAAGAGAGAACATCCGTGGAAACAGAAGCGAATATTGTTGTTTTAATTTTTTTTTTCGTAATTTCATAAAAGAGGTCAATGATTTTTTTTAAAACTTTTTAGAGAAATTTTAAATTACTTTAAATAAACTAAAAGCGTTGTTGCAGAAAAATTTAAAACTTGGGGTATACCCCATCGGCACGGCTAGGTTAACAAAGTTTATCCTGATTTTTTTTCTTAAAATTTATGATAATACGGGATATATATTGTAATATTGATACATTTGTATTATTGATAGTTTTACATGAGTTTTTCGAAGTTTTCCAAAATTAGAAAATTAGAACAATATTGTTACTCTAAAAGTTCGAAAACTAAAATAAGTCGAACAGTTTATTTTAATATAATTAACGAGTAAATTAGACTATAATAAATATGTTCATTAAATAAAATTGATTAAACTTACTTGTCAAACGACTTATTTTGTTCAATGTAAATTATTATTTAAAAAGCCACAGAAGTTCTCCCAGAAGTTCAAAGTATAAAAAACTGCAATATATGCTATTTAAGCTTGTCAGCTATCGACTGATGCAATCTCAAATTATATTTGTCAATGGATAATGGAGTAATAAAAAAAACCAAATGTTCCAATATTGGAACACTGGAAAAATATAGGCTAATATTTTAAACCGTATCTTTTTTATACTTAATAATTTATTAATGTTCGAACTTCAACGGTATTATTTTTTTTGATAAAAATAGGTATATTCCATATCTACCATTTAACCTTCTATAGCGCTGTCTGCTATAGAGCGAAGAGCGCGAATGTTCCTCTTATAATGCTCCCTTCAGAGAGCCGCTTACAACAAAATGATAAATTTTGATGACGAAATTGCATACTTAGTAAATATAGATTACAATGCCTCGCGGCAAATAGTACAATGCCCTTTGATTGACATTCAATTATAATAAACAGGCGTGATCAAACTAATAATAGAACAAAGTTATTTAAAATATATAAATTTAATAATGTTTTTTCCCGAATTTTGGATGGTTTTAGTATTTTATATGGTGAGTTTCTTTGTATTGGTTCATCTTTGCGTTATAGAAGGGATAACTTTGTTAGAATATGACTGAGATTTAGCATTTAATCTGAATATATAATAATATTATTATGTCCATATCCCTATTCAATGTATCAAATGACGCATAAATGCGTCAGCGGATGTAAACGATACTAGTACAAATGACGCACATTTAAGTCATCAGTCTATAGTGCGTAAATAATTAGTTTTGAGAATGTTTCGAATATCATTGTCACAAATAAGCGTAGAACGCGAATCTAATTAATAAGTATTATATATTATGGAGTGGACATGGGTACAACAGTATCTAACACTTCATCGGACAGATATTTCCAGGGGAGACGGCTCAAGTGCACAGTTGTACATACATGAAACTTTATAGCTCAATAAAGCTCAAAATAAAAGCATGACAGGTCGAAACAACGGTTATTGTTATTGGTGGGCCCCCGGCGGCGCCCTTGAGCTTCCAGTTGCGGGTAGTGCAGCGGTGCAGCAGTGTAGCGTCGCGGCCCCATAAAGCGTCTCGCCCGATAAGTGCCCGGACAGACGAGGCGTCCCGACGCCGATTGCGAGGGCGGGACGGGACAACTTTACTCTCTCCCCAGTCCTCCACTACCACTCCTCTCTGATCAGACACCACTCCGGACACTTTCACTTCGAATTAGAATAGAAACGCCAATGTGGCGTGAATGGTATGTTTAGGTATTTCCAATAGTTTCGGTCAATTTCACATCGAAAATATTAAATAATCGAATAAATATATACGTGCGGATTCTTGCTTTAATATCTGAAATTTTATTCAATTTTCTGTGTGGTGATATAATGAAATTTAAGGGTTTTAAAAAATAAACTGAAAAAATGCGCCCTCAGCGAAAGCGCTATCGAATTTCCATTTCGGAGCAATTGTAATATTTCCTGGAATGAAGAAAGAAAAAGTCTCTCGACTCTGCAGTTGTTGGCTGCATTTTAACGACCGTCTACTGTGGGGACTGAAACTTTCTCTTTCATCCAATCCCATCAGAGATCTGTCTCATCTGCAAATGCGATTTGATTCTATTATATATACGTATAATAAAAAAGCTCTTTTATTATTAATACATATTCTAAAACTGATAAACTATTATAACAATTAAATTATACTATAACTATTTACTAAAATACCTATTACGAATTAGCAATGTTGTTAAAGTATTGTGAATCATTTAAGAACATCATTCATCATCAGGAAAAGATTCTTGAGCTTTAGTGTTTGCTTTATGATTTTCATGGTAATCCTAAAAAAAAAAATATTCTTTTCACTATCCTTGATTTTTATTTAAATTTTGTTGATCATAGCAATGATTATTATCAAATTATTGAATTTCCGGAATATGGAATAAGTATTTAATTTATCAAGTAAAGTTGTTTAGATCAAGTTTAAAAAATCTTTTTGAATAAAATGCTCGGTATTAATCGAAGTATAAATTCAACGATTAATTCCCATTCGACAACAAGTGAAATTATGTCAAAAAGACACGTGTTAGTGTTGGATTTTCTAAGGTTTTCATGTTTTATATTTATTTCTCCATTTAATTCACTCGTTTTTATTATTATTTATAAGTCCTGTAATTTGCATTTTTGTCAATAAATCATTTTCACTATGATTTTTTTCTAAAAACACGTTTAATAAAAATCCTACATGTACACAATATTTTTGTATTTGTCTAAAAATGTCTAAAAAAAAATATTAAAAATAATTGTCCTTTATTGTGTGCAATAGAAAAAAATAAATTAGTATAACAATATTGCTACGCGAAGTTTTTTCCCCGCTCGCATCCGGTACGATGTGCCGAGTGAAACTTACGAGTGACACGTGCTGCGAGAGCTCAGTCTGCGCCCAAATTATAAAGCATAGTCACGAATAGATATTTTTAGTATATTTCATTTTTGAAAAAAATGATATTGATGAAGAATTAATAAATATCTTGACTTATAATGTTTGGGGTCTCTGAGAGACCCCATTCTGATGACGTGGTTGTTTTCGAGCCCCCGTGACAGATGAGTTTTAAGATCACACCGAGCATTAAATAGCCATAAATATTATACGCATATGACTCAATAATATGATAATTTAAATAATTAAATTTGACTCATAAATTAATTTAGTCCTAATTTTAAGTCTACTTAAAACATGGCAAATTAACAACGAAATTTTTTGCATTTTTTTTTAAAATAATCATCTAAATAACTAATCATTGCCTAATATTTAGAAATCATATTTTATTTATTATATTAAAGCATATGGAATAATATTAAATTCAAAAAAAGTAATGTAATAGTTTATAAATAATTTTATTTAAATCCGCAAATACAGCCGTGCCAAAATTTACTTCCTCCCCATTGAAGTCAAAATATCTTCACTCCCTATTTACATATTTATAGCGTCGGCAGGAGTACTAGAAAGCGAATGTGGATGTGCGGAGAAAGAGATTGGTACATTCGAAAGGAGGACTTGTTTTTATTCGCGGTACTTAAATCCCACGGCGAGATGATCACGCGACTCAGTAAAAGTTTTATACTATATATAGTTATTTAAAATTTAATGCGGACCGATCGATATTTTCTCTTAAGGGACTCTGCAGTAAATGTAACACAATATCCAATTATCTTTGCCACTTAGTTAGTTTAGTTTGTGGCTTTTGACATTATCTTAATAAAACCAAGAAGTAAAGTAATTTATGCCATCTAAATATATTTTATTATGATTCCTTTTACAGAATTAGATTTTTTCATTAGTGTTTAGTTTGACTGTGTATACTGGGGGTTTCAGCAAATCTTTGCATTTGTTGGATTCGGATCGCTGAGACCTCTCTTCCGGAGATTTGGACTCAGAGCTGCGATGCCTGACTGGCTTCGTCTCTCCGCTGCCTTTCAGGACGAATTTCAATTCTTCCATTAACTCATGTTTGAATGGTACCTATAAAACGTAATATATAGCGTTAGAATATTGAAATAAAAAAAAAAATTACATGATTGTATTTATTGTATCGTAACATATCCAAGATTATTTCGTATAATATTTCTGTGTTACCTTATGTCGATACGATCCTCTTAAAGCACCTAGGATCAATTCGCCGACAGCTAGTCCAAAGCTGCATATACAACCGCAGATTAACACGAAGAACACACCGCCGACATTCGCAATGCCAAGTCCTTTGCCCGAATCTCCCGATGTGTCCTGTATTTACAATTGTATGGAGGTTCAAACCATAGGGGATGGGTGTTGGTTAGTGTCGAGGGAAGCATGCCGTCAACGATCGGTATGATGAGACCAAATAATCTACGGGTTTATTTTATGAGGTATTGCAAAAAAAAATGTCACACAAAATCGTTGGCTGATTTTGACCTTTTCCTCTCTGGCCACGGTCCAAACTTGCAATAACATTTCGGATGTGGTCATGAGGGCGGCGCCAACACATCCCAGAAAAAGAACCACAAACACTCCTCCGACGTTTGCAAATGTTAAAGCGACACTTCCACCGGAGGCTTCGACGGCGCCCTTTCATATGTTCATACATGCATTGGAAAATTAAATAAAAAATAGGGGAAAAACAATAATCATTGTTTATATTTATTACATACGCATTTTGAAGTGGCAGAATTTTTGAAAGAAAATAAGAATATAAATATTTGATTTTAAAACATATTTATATATATTAATATATTTGCAATACTTACAGCACAGGCTCCGCCGCCGCGTTTTTCCTTCCACCATTTCCTTTTCATTGCCGTCAACACGCCAGTTTCTTGCAGATGCAATACAGCACCACTGAGTGCACCCCTGTACGGCGAATCTAAAATTTAAATATATTTTGAGATTTTACATAATAAACATAAACATATAATAATTACACTTTGGATTTCCGGTATTTTGGTGTAAAAAATATTTAACCAAAAACATCGTTCTTTTGTCTAACATTTGCTGGATATGGCCTTCTGTGGCATTATCTAATTCCTAATTTATTTTTTTATTGAAGGATAAATCAAGATATATTAGGAAAACAAATTCTAAGAAACTATACAAAGTTTAAGAAAAGGGATTTTATTTTGTAAATTGAACGAAAACAATACATCAACCATTAGTGTATTTTAATGACTATTTTCTATTTTTTCTACCCATAATTAATGTCGCTTTTGTTCAATGAAATTCAAAACATTTTTTTTAATACTTTATTTAACTTTTCTTATACAAAATAATTCCCCAGATTATATAGCCTTTTATGTCACCTTTCTTTCAAATGATTTATGCCCTTCTTGTAAAACCCTGCGGGTTTTGACTGAAAATAATCTTATCTGAAAGGGCTGTATTCACCTCTTCTAGGGAATTGAAATTTTGATCTCTTAGAAAATGTTCCATAGTACGAAATAAGTAAAAATCAGATGGTGCGAGATCCGGCGAGTATGGAGGAAGCAACAGGGTGACCCATCCAAGATCCTCAATTTTTTCACACGTCAATTTCGCAACATGAAGTCGCGCGTGAATGCGTGTGGGCCCCAAACACCTTATTTTTTAATCTTTCCTAACATTTTTAGGATCCTCTGAGTACTGGACCAGGATGTCCCGACTTTTTCGATAATTTTTCAATGGTCAGCATCGAGTCGTCTTCAATTGCAGAATTCACGGCTGCTTTATCCTCCTAGACGGGTCGTCCACTTCAAGACTCGTTTTCCAAACACAAATCACCAGAATTATTTTTTTTGAACCATCGTTGGCATTTTCTGATATCCAATATGTCACCGATAATCTCGCAAATATCCTTCGCAGCTTCTGTCGCTTTCCTTTTAAAATGATATTGAAAAAGTATACAGCTCCCTAGATGTTGTTCCGATGGACACGTCTCTCCCATTGTCGTCAGAGGGATAAAGAAACCGTGTTTTTGTCTGAAGGCCACAAGCAGATAGCCGCTCCACAAGAAAAACTTATTACACGTCCTTACTGCCCAACAGACTGAAGGAGACTATTTAAAAGATGACGTATTGAAAAAACGAGATAACTTATGGGTACTTCTAATATTTTTATTTTGTTTTGTTGTCAACCAAAGCGCATCGTCTTTATTTTGCGCGATAATGCATTACATACATATTTGCAAAATATGTAGTTTCACCTTGCAATTTAACGTTCTAGGAAGAAGCGTTGTAGGAGGGACTATCGTTATAGAAGACCATGGTATAGCAGGGAGCGCTGTACTTTCAGGTTATCGATGCTTGGTGATACATGTTATGGTTTTAGCCAGCTTTTAAGTGCAGGAGGGTGGGGATAAAGCACACATTAGAAAAGGTCAACACCTCTCCCCAGTCGCAGATCGTAGATTGATTTGCACTGCCTAACTTCCTCAGGGCTTCCCTTGTCCTTCCAATATCAGTTTGGAGTCTTTGAGGGTCTTCCACTCCGCATTGAGCAGGTGTCCGTTAAGAGCATCTTTGCTGGCTGAACTGCGCGCACTCGAGTTGTTCTCTCCACCTCCTGACTCGTTCAACAACAGCTGTCTCAGTGATTACGGTTGCTGTACTGGCACAGTTGGTTTTTGATTTTGACCCCTAGGAATAGGGTTCATGTAGGAATTTAAGTTGTCTAGTATTCTGTGTTGGTGGGTCCGCTGAATGTCGGTTGTCATCGTTTGTCAATGAAGCAAGGCAATTCCTGCCAAGACTTGTATTTTTAATCACCTTTGTCGGCATCTTGTTAGTAGACGATAGGTTTCGATGAGACCCACGTTTGTAGTGTGGAGTGGCGCATAAGATAATTCCGAATTGTCAAACTATACAGAAGTATGTTCACTGCACTGCTTCAAGGTTCTTAAACAATTCGGAGACTTAAAGAAAAAGAATATGTTACTTCTTAATAAGCAGTGGTGGCTCGTCCATATACAACGAGGAGCTGCAGCACCCCCATGCAAATTGAGGAAACATTTATCTTTATATATTAATATGTGTCTATTGATTATATATTACGTATAAAATTATATAAATATAATTTATTTTTATTAATCTGGTTGGTGCCTACGCGGGCTTTAATAGAATAAGTGAAGAAAGAGCACTGTCTGATTTTCAGCGCTACCAGCTTCAGATATTGGACGGATGCGGGGCGGAGTGCAGGGGGGGGGGGTATCGCGGCTTAGCGCTATGGCGCGCTGCAACTTGGAGCAGTCCTACTGATTCACAGATTCTCTGAGCCCCGTACTACTTGTCACTTATTATATTTTTGTTAATATTATTTACTATTTGTTACTCACTAAGCTTGTGTTTTTATGCAATATGGTTCATACTTCACCCTTATTGTAGCAAAACAAATATATGATTTAAATTTAAAATTGCAAGGAAAAGCTCAGATTATTACGAATACGTGTGACTAAGTTAAAGCTTTTAAATGTTAGCTAGTTTTATGAGAAAACAGTTAAAAAATCAAGTTTGAATTAAACAGGAAGCAATAAAAAATACGCAGAATTTTTTTAAGGCCTCAACATTTTTAAATTAGTGCAAAACAAGATTCCTATGGTTTCTTCAATAAATAAAAAAAATCAGCAACAAATCAAAGTCAGTTTTAAAGTATTATAAAAAATCGCATATGGAATTATTTCCATGTATGATACGTATCGTGTGTTATTTTGAATTATAAACGAAGATAAGTCTCCTAATTCTCTTAATCTTGTTTATTTGGCTCGTGTTGTTTAATTATGTTGTTTTTTCGTTTTATTTAACTTAATTTTTTTATTCGTGTTAAATATATATATATAAAAAATATCTTACATGGTTTTATGTAGATCTGCCTGAAAGATTTATACTGTTTGTATCCTAAAGGATTTATAAACTATTTATAGATCGTGTCTTTAAGACCGTTAGGACTTGTCATAAAATACGATAATAGCTTAAGGGCCTTGTATACAATATATTACGTGTCAGTTTTGTAATTGGACCCTTATATTTTATTAAGATGTTTACTAACTTTTAAAACTAATAAAAATATATGAAATTTTGCGTTATTATTTATAAATATAAAAATAAATATTTATAAAAACAGTATAATTAACGTTTCTATGAATTGCTTACATAAGTTATCATAGATTTCGATAGATGGTGCGAATTTTATATTACTATAAAGTTGAAACATTAAGAACAATTAACGATTTCCCCGTATAAAATCATGCATAAATATTCGTACAATAATATTTAAAAAATTGTACATATATCGTTTAAATATTCCGTGTAGGAAATCTTGAATGTGTGCATGTATTCGGTCTCCGTATTCCATTGGCACACCTTAAGAGCTTTCATACACATACATACGAGCATATACACACGTGCAGTCGTATAGGAAAAGCAAGCTCACACACACACACGTTGATGTAGATAGAAGCACACGTGGCATATGCGCCGCCTAGTGCACGAATTCCCATTAAGTTGATAAAATGGCTAAAAACAATTTAGACGGAATGTCCTTAGAGACCCGTGTGAAAAAGCAGACTAAACTCTCGATGCGGAGCGCACAAGGCGGAGGAGGCGCCGAGGCCGGCGCCGCCGACGCCAAGACGCACGCGGCGCCGTAGGGCGTCTCGCTCCCTCGGCGGGCCCGCGCCCTCCTAGACAGAGAGGGTCTCGCTTTTCCCGCAGACCCACTTTTCTAATGCAAGCCGCGCGTCGGGTAGTTTTCCCGGAGCCTCGATGAAAATCCGAGCCTGAGTTTTCCTTCAACTGGCCGCGCGCGCGGTAACGTCAGAGAAGAAAAGCGTCGCGGCGGATCAGGCGAACATAACTGTGAGGGAGTGTACGCGAGGGAAAATTGTCGGGTGTGCCGGTATCCACCCCTCTACGAATTGTCTAGGGGCATTATTGGATACGTGTACGAAACACATTTGTCAGTGGTTACCAACAACTAAATAAATTAACTTATAGAGGATAAAACAGATTGAATTTACACTTATTAAAAAAATTATACACCATTGATTAAACTTTAAACAATATTTTTCCGCATTGCAAGTTTTAAGGACTTTTATAATATATTATTGAATAGTGCCATGGCTATAGGTTACATACACAGTAATACGATAAAGTAAGTTAACCGCGACTGAGCTAAGTTATTATTCGGAGAGGTCAAAACTAATTCACGGAATTCTTTATGACACTGGCCAGGGGTATGTAACTGAAATGGACCAATTCCAGGGCGTGTTGGAATTAATTAATTTAATGTTATCTATCCTTCGTTAAATAAATAATATACATTTTAAACCAGATAAAATAATTTTAAAATTCACCAAGATATTAGGGGTACCCATAAGTTATCTCGTTTTTTCGATGCGCCATCTTTAAAATCGTCTCCTTCAGTCTATTAGGCAGTAAGGACGTGTTATAAGTTTCTCTTATGTAGCGGCTACCTGCTCGTGGCCTTCAGACAAAAAAACGGTTTCTTTATCCCTCTGACGACAATGGGAGAGACGTGTCCATCGGAACAACAGCTGGGGAGCTGTATACTTTTTCAATATCATTTGAAAAGGAAAGCGACAGAGGCTACGAAGGATATTTACGAGATTTACGGTGACATATTGGATGTCCGGGAATGCCAACGATGGTTTAAAAAAATTAAATCTGGTGATTTGTGTTTGGAAAACGAGCCTCAAAGTGGACAACCCGTCCAGGCGGATGAAGCAGCCGTAAATTCTGCAATCCAGGACGACTCATTGAAAAATAATCGGAAAAGGTCGGTACATCCTGGTCCAGTACTCAGAGGATCCTAAAGAAGTTGGGAAAGATTAAAAAAGAGGGTGTTTGGGCCCCACACGCATTCAAGCTCGACCTCACGTTGTGAATTGATGTGTAAAAAATTCAAGGATCTTGATGAGTCACCCTGTTGCATCCTCCATACTCGCCAGATCTCGCACCATCAGATTTACAAGAAGGGCATGGATGATTTAAAAGAAAAGTGGCAGAAGGTTATAGATAATAAAGGGAATTATTTTGTATAAGAAAAGTTAAATAAATTATAAGAAAAATTGTTTTAAATTTCATTAAAATAAAACGACATTAATTATGGGTAATTAATCCTGAGGCGGGTCCTTGCCACCTAGAGGATATTACGCGAGACCATTCGTCTCAAACCCGATTGCCAGGACAGTGACGGTCGTCCTCCAGGTTATCTAGGCTCTTTAAATACGGGTCAGGTCGCCAGCCATGGGCCCGCGAGCCGAGCTGTCTGATCGGGTGCTGAGGACACCTCGTGTAGCATACACGTCTTGAATTGGCCTGGATAGCGGCCTGGCTCCTCATAGCTTCGTAGAATCTACGAAACCATAATTGTGCCAACCGCCATCGCTGCCACGTCCAATACTGACACGTGACAACACTAAACCATGCTAGTATGCTGGGTGGATATTAAGTGGATGTTTAAACCATTTAATATGACACGCGAACTCGAGGATGTCTCGTTGCAGACAAAGCTCTCACAGCACGTGTCACTCGTACGTTTCACTCGCACATGGCACATCGTACCGTATACGAGCAAGAAAAAACAGCAGCAAAAATGTTTATTTTTTTCCCCAATTGCTGACAATAAAGGACAATGTTTAATTATAATATTTATTCTTTAGACTTTTTTAAATAAAAACAAAATAGTTTGTGACATGTAGGATTTATATAAAGAGAGCTGTTCAAGAAAAATCAAAAACTTGGGTATCCAATATATCTCATCGGCACGATTAGGTTAAATGAATGATATTTGGGATAAGAAGCAGATCTTCCTATAACCTGTATCTACTCATTGGCTATCTATGACTGAAAATTAATCTTCTTTTGCTTAGTTGGGATGTTTTGGAAATAATTCACGATGAATCACTAAAACCTAGTCAGACTTTTAAAACAGAGACGAATAATGCTTAAATAGCAAGATTAATTAAGGGTTTGCTTAAAAAACGATCAGTTCTAGGAAACATTCAAAAGATTCTAAGATAAATTCTCCAGATTACAACGCAGGACAAAATAAAAGAACCAGATATAGATGTTTTACAACATTCATCTGTTGACCTCTAAAATTCGATGTAACATTATTTTTGAGATAACAAATGGGGATGTTTAACGAGTCCAAGATCATTTGAGTCGTATTACTTAAAAAATAAATCCAGAATTTCACGAAAAAAGTATTCTGGCTACTGGCTTTAATTAATATGATTGGGTTATGCTTAACTAGCTATAATATAACACTGGCCAGGGGGTATCTAAGATCAAGAGACCCAATACATATGCATTTTTTATACAAATTTGTATGTAATTGTACAAATAATATAAATTTTAATCCAACTGATTTGATAATAAAATTTAGCAGTGTCGTGGTTTGACACTGGGGATAATATTAGTGTGAGAGATTCATTCCTCTTGAATGAATGGTGCAATTCGAATCTTACGGTTATGTCGTAATCAAATAAATAAATAAATAAATAATTATCAATTTTATATTAATGTAATTCTCGTGCACTATAGTATCTTAATAATAAATAAATTATTTGTGAATATTTTCATTATGCTAGTCAATATTTGTATGCGTTTATTTAATATGCACAAATTTTCTGTGACATGTTGCCAAAAATACGGATAATTTGGCAGTAAAAATTATTTATGAATGAATTCTGCATTACCACTATATATATGTAAGAGTTCAAGATGATTGATTAAAGAATTACGCGCATGCGTATGCGTAATATGGAAAAAAAATTGGGCATTATCCAGAAATTCATAGAGCGAAAAATCATATAAAACAAAAGAATATCTTCTGGAATTAATGCTGGGCGGGGGTGTAAGCGTGATAGGGAATTGCGGGAGTCGAAGCCGCTACGGGACTATCAGGATCACATGAAGCAGTAAGAGAGATGTATCTGTAAACCGGCGACACATGCTTCTCAAACGTGTAAATATCAAAATATGCTAATTAATTATGAATGGCGTCTATTATGTTAATTATTAATTCTGCATTGCTGATGTTAAGCTTCATGAAGTGTGATTGATCTTTGTGATATTCAAAATAAAAGCTCTGTGGAGAGAATATCGCTTATTATATTGAGACTGTTTGGCATCTGTGGTCGAAAATGGCGGAAGTAAAAACGGCGGAAGTAGCGAATAGAACAGCGGAAGTTCCATTTGCTTCCAGGGGAAAGATAAAATCGTCGACGGGGGCAGCATGACGACGCAGGGGTCGACGAAACCCTTGCACGCAACCCCTGAGGGTTCAATGCACGCACTGAACAATTCATCATAGGACAATACGCATTGTTCTAAGCGGAACAATGACGCTTATAAACAATAGGGCGTGACGCTTACACATTATAATCATTTCATAAAAATTACATGACCTCTATGCTATCATAATTAATTATTATACGCATAAAAAAAATATTAATTACAATAAAAACATCCTATATTAATATATTCAGATATTATTTCGATGTGAATATATATATTTTTTCGTATGCGAATATTGTTCAGAGTATATAACCGTTTATATTTCTCCCTCTTGTAGAGCTTTCTTCTATTGAGTGAAAGTGGCGAGGGAGTCTTGTTACTCTACAACGTATCAGGATATCATACGACGAACGAGCACACGACGACCCTCTAGATTTTGAACCGAGTGAAAGCTATGACAGATTCTCAAATGTTTTTATAAAATAAAAATACTCATACGTCCTTTATGAATGTAAAATTATTTTTATAAAAATAAATTGTTATTATATTTTTTATTAATGGAAGTGTTGAGAATCTCTCGCTGTTCAACAGGTGGGAGGGGTCTAACGAACAGATCCATATTGTGCGAGCGAGAGTACCGATTAATGTACATTGGCGTAGGACGGGGTCGCGTTTGGCACTGCACATGCGCAGTGCAGATCTATGGTGGCTGGTATTAGGAGAGTCAGAAGATAGTACTCACTTTTCCTCATGGCGATGCCGTAACCTTTTTCGTCCAGGAGTCCGTTCACTTGAGTTATATCGCATTTTCTTTCGATTATGTATTCGATGGACGTGGACTCCATTAGAAAAGCGTAATTTTCATTCTGTACCCTGTTGACACCTTCGTTGTTAGTCGCTGTCATTGCTTCAGGATGCGTGGCCATGAATTCATACATCCTTTTATATGTAGGATCATCAGAATCCTTAACATAATAAAATAAATAATTTAAATAATAAATCATTTTTAATATACAAATTCAATTCTAGGTTATGTCGAATTTTTAGAATTACCTTAAAAAATCCAAAAGTGGCTCCACCCTTTTTAGCACCGTATGGGATATGCTGCGTATTTTCTGCCAAGTCTTTAGCACTGCTAATTGGGGATGTCAACGATTCAACAGTAAGAAAAGCAGCTAAATTCGCAGTATACGAAGATACCATAATCAGTGTGAAGAAAAACCAAACGCTGGCAGTCATCCTCGTTGAAATTGCGCTAAAATATTAGCATTTTAAATAATATATACGACAAAATAATGATTAATTAATTATTTACATCGGTGCTATTTCCGATCCTTGCTGAAGCATACTTCCGACAGTGAACCATAAAGAATTTGCCATACTGAATTGATTTTCCAACTGCTCGGGTTCTTGTATGCAAGGATATGGATTTTGCCATTCTTTCGGTGATATCCTCGCCATTATATAAAGCAATATCGATACACCTAAATAAGCTGTGCCTAAACACAACCAAACCTAAAATTATAATCCAAAATTATCATGAAAATATTTTTCAGATTATATTAGATTGATATGAATACTTGTTTCGAAAACGGTGACATGAACGAGAACAGACTCGGAGGCTGTTTTGTCGGTCGTTTGTACAATATACTGATTCCAACATTCATGAAAGGCATCGTGAAATCAAAGGCCCTCTCTCTATCCGATGTTATTGTCAAATCAGTGATAGCTAAATCTGCATTCTTTAAAAAATATGATTATGAAATATTATTAAATTATATAATATATATAAATACGTACAAAATCCATCAGTTGTCTCATCATGCCGTTCCATTCTCCGGTTTCTCTGATCACTGAGCCATAGTTGCCATCTTCTTGCAGCACAAACGTATAGTTGAATCCGAGCATTTTAGATATTTCTTGTATTAACTCAATGCCGAATCCTTCGAAGCGATCGTTTCCTTCCAGATTTAGAGTAGAGTCTTTCAGCATGCCATAAGGATCACTCTGCATTTAAATTATGATATATTTATTATTATTACATATACATTCGGGTCTTGTATAACACGGTCATATGGTTTCACAAAAACGTCTTTGTAAAAAATGCTTCTAAAAATTATACATCTTTATCTATTAGATGATAAGGATTCAAACACATTTGATATTCCTTTTGAATATATTTTCTATAAAAAATGTTCTAATTTATCAGCCAAACCGTTATTTATTGTTTTGAATGTGAAACATGTGGCATCACTGATACTGTACTTCGCTGAAACTGCTTTCATCTAAAATTTCGTTCTTTTTCGTTCAGAGTAAGATCTTTTAATATTTTTTCTATATTTTGAATATCCATATCATCGAATATACTCAAATTTTTTGTATAAATTTTCTATTAATGCTACAACATTTTTCTTGTGACTACTTCCGGTCACAATATTATCCAGAAAGTATTTACCAGATCCGTCACGGCGGCTCGAAAACAACCTAGCTGTCCGAAGGGGTCTATCAGAGACCCAAAGCATTTTAAGTCAAGATATTGATGAATTTCTTATCAATATCTTGACATTTTTTTTAAATTGATAATAAAAATATTCTATAAATAAAAATAGTTATTCATAATATGTTTCGTAACTATAGCACATTTCACTCGCACTTGGCACATCGAGCCGGATGCGGGCGAGAAAAAAACATAGAGTACTTGGAAACAGGAGCGAATGTTGTTGTTTTTTATTTTTTTTTCGCAATTGCAGACAATTACAGTCAATAATTATATGTAATACTTATAGTTTAAGCTTTTTTATACAAATACAAAAAGTTTGTGATATGTAGGATCTATATTGAAAGAGTTATTCGACAAAAATCATTGCTATTTTGCATCTTTCTTTAAAAGATGTAGAAATAATTCGGTACAGATTTTTTTACAAAGTTTATGGAGCTGCTAAATTTTTATCTAAATCTATATTTTATCGATGATGAATGGAATATTTTTATAATGTCATGATCTAGAAGTGTAATTGACTTATCGATTAATTTATTAATTAAGTTTCGGCATCTGGTATAAAAGATTTTTAATCCAATCTACAAAAAAAAGTCGTGCAATCGTTTTTTCTCATAAAATTTATATGCTCCGGAGTTTGAATACCGATTAATAAATACGGCTTCATTATGAGCTCTCTAGAAGAATTATAACATAACAGTACAGATATTCCTCCTTTCTTTTTCAGCATAATCCCGATTCGTCAACATTTAATATCTGGACCAATTTTTTTTGGTAGATTTAGTCGACCGACGAAATTTTTCCTCGATTTTTTTATATAATGTAGTAAGAATCGCTTGCTAACATTTTTAATTCATCTTCTGCTAGCATAAAAATCGTGAGATTGTTAATTATGATTATTTTTCTAAAACTTGTATAAAAATAGGTCATAATTCAGCAAACTTTTAATATCAAAACTTTGCAAAAAACGAAAGATCGAAGAACAATTGATGCAAAATTATTTAATATTGCTTTACAACAGACCAGGGAATACTATTATATATTGGATAAAATTCTTTGTTGTTGTAGAAATCTAGAAAAAGCATGGCCTTTATAATATTATTTTAATCAAAATACATATTATTGACAATTATGTACATTTTTCACCTTTACGATTTTCAATTCAATTAATTAGAAGAATTTTATAATTAAATGTAGATCAAAGAAATAGAGAAAAAATTTTTTTTCGCTCATTTTTGTTATTTTAAAGTAGTTTATATAGGAATCAAAGTCTATTTGATTAGATTTAATAATACGATTTAAATCAACTAAGCAAATATTATTGCTTAGTTTATTTAATCCTGACTTACTAGAGCTGTTAATACGATGAACGTACGGTTGATTAGAATTCCTTCATCAAACGGTATCTGATTCAGTGATGAATGATTTGATAATTCTAATACTATTAGCTGGATTCCACGTCCCGAGCTATAAATATCAAAAATCATTTTAAATTTATTAAAGAATCAATATTTATGACATAAAATTATACCTTAGTTATGCCATCTCCTGCCACTGTTATGACATCCATTGTAAAATCGTTTCTATGTCCATCGTAATCGAATTGGATTTCACCGGTCAATCCTTCGATGTGTTTCTAAATCAGTGTGATAAATTATGACATTAATCTAATATTATATAAGATAAATATAAATACCGTCTTCATATAATTAGCAACTGTAGATCCATGAGTCCATGCAAAATTATCTTTGCAATCAAATACGTGGCTCGTATAATTATCAAAATTAAGATCCTGCAAGACAGTTGCGAATGTATAAACGGCGTCTATGATCAAAGCGGCTTCAGTTTTAAATATATTCGGTGTCATTCTTTCAGTTTCAGGAATGCCCTGCTTCTCCTGCATGCTATTCCAATAATTAGTCATCTCGATCAAATCCTCGTTTTTCGGATCCAATATCCTGAAACCTAAATCGGATACGTATTGCATGTAAAATATGCATTTTACAAAACTGAATACCTGTAATATTAGCGCCGCCATATTGAAATGGTTCCAGATCCAATGTGTGCATATCTAAATTTGTAATTATGTATCCGTGCTCATCTGACATGAGTCCGATCTGCTGTGCTTGTAATAGAACATCGTATAATATCTCAATGGAGCAGTCTATTATGAAATTTTTCTCTTCAGCCGCTTTCAACAAATGAAATATGGGCCTGAAAATAATATAATGCATCTATGGCTGCTGAAAATACATAAAATTAGATCGCCGTACCTGTAATTATTACCGACGCCTAGATCGAGTTGTCGCACAGTGATTATGTATTCGTTGCTGTCATACAGTTTCAGCAGTTCGCTGATGCGTATAAGATTGTTGCTGTTTTCGTATAATACTGTGAATCTTTTCCAGTCCCACATTTGTATCACGTCGATGTACGCCTGAAACGTATGAAAAAGTTGGTCACATCGCAATGGCCTCGAGACGAACGCCGCCGATCTGAACCGGTGACGGCCGGAAGGGACAGGGCGGCAGACTCTACAGGCCGCGGCTTCAGCTGAAACGGTTATATCGCGGTCTCACCTTAGACAGGGACTTGTAGTGCGGGTAAAAGTTGATGTGGCAATTTCCTGTTTCTTTGTTCGAGTCGATTCTCGTCTCGATGTGAGGCACGTCCTTGGATTCACACACGGATCGGACATAATTTGCTTCAATAGCCGATGGCGGTCCGAAAATGGCAATAGCTCCCTCCTAATAATAAAAAAATATATAATACATCATTATTTTATTTAAAATAATTTAATGTTTTTATTAATAAATCCTTTTTTTACAACATTGGATATTGCAGAAAGGCTTGATTCAGCTTAACAAACCATTTCGGATCAAATTCGGAAACTAGGATTGTTGTGAAAATATTCAAGATGGGTTCCACATGAGTTAATTGATAAGAATTTTAATGATCAAGTCCTCATATCCACATCTCTGCTTGCACGAAATAAAATCGAACCCTTTTTGGACCGGATGATAACTAGGGATAGAATATGGATTACCTATGAAAATATCGCAACTAGAAGAATATTTTATGAATCAGGAAAAACGGCACCCTCCACCTCTAAACCGAAGTTGAGCCTGAATTAGAGAATGTTGTGTGTATGGTGGGACATTCGAGGACCAATACATTTCAAGCTGTTGAAACCGAAGGAAAAGCTACATTCGGAGAGGTACTGTCAGCAATTAGATTATTTAAAAACAGCACTCCAAGAAAAGAGGGCGGTGATGTTCAATAGAAAGGCCATCATTCTGCTTCATGATAATGCTAGCTCATATACTGCTTTAAGAACTCGTCAGAAACTAGCAGAGCTAGGCTGAGAAATTCTGTCGCAACCACCATACTCTCCGGACCTAGCACCCTCTGATTATGACTAGTTTATACCCTTACAATTTTTTTTGCAGGGCAAACAATTCAAAAACGTAGATGTCAGACAAGCACTGGTTTAATTATTTGCCTCTCGAGATTAAGCATATTTTAAAAATATACAAATTGCCATCACGCTAGCTAGTCATAAATAATAATGGAATTTATTGAATAGAGTTTATTCAAGGTATGAAAAAAATATTATTCTGTTTCATTCTGAAAATGGACAGAACTTTGCGGTAGACCCAATATGTAATAGTTTACAGCACACTCCCGATTATCCTTGTATAAATTCAATTTACATACTAAATCTGAAAAAGGGAAACTTACATTACAAGTTTTTTCAAAAAAGATGGAGTTAATATCGAAACTATTCGCGTATCTAGAAAGAAACTCCAAAGATTAAACTTTTGTTTTATTATTCAAAGAGGCAGAAATATAAAATCTTTTCCTTGAGTATTTATCAGAAAAGGGACATAAATGAATAGAAATATATTTGAATATGAATATACCAAATGTCACATATATTTCAACCTAATAATCACGAGGTTGTTTCTTTAAAGGACCAATATTACCATACTAGAATTCTCTAAACACAAGTCATTGGCGAAATGTCAATACTGGATACAAAATGAAGTCACTAACACTCGTTCGATCATTGAAAATTTTTTTTCAAGACGTAAAAAGATTTATTTTGGATTCTAACGGGCAAAACAAGTGAACTATTTAAAATATGCGATCTAATGCCAAATAGCCACAGCTTCAAAAATATCGACAAAAAAAACAGAGGCTGAATGAAAGGCAGAAATGTTTCTGAGGGATGCTGTAGTATTTATATTTTTAAACTCAACCAAAAGTGAAACACGTAAACAAGTAGTTATTATTAATCGCATTAGTCATGACACAGCAAAGACTATTATTGATACTTTATTGGAGTACATCGATCAATAGGTATTAAAATAAAATCCCAAGAAAATTCAAAATGAAGTTCGGCAAAAGATTATTGTGGAAAAACAATAATCACAGATTTTTCTAATAAATAATAACAATGTTAAATTTAGTATGTTAATATTATAACAAAATACAAATGAACGCTTTGACATAATCGTATTTTTCGATTATCCGTGCCGTCCATCTCACGGTATCCAATATCTTGAACACTCATGCCAAAAATATGTAAATATTAAAATAAACATATATTTTCTATGACATCACAAAATGCACAAAATACTTATTCATGGAAAGTAATTTAAGATATAATGCAGTATTGCATATTAGTTTACTGTCGGAAAATGCTCAAGAATCAAGCAATAAGGATTACAAAAAAAACGATTACATCATTAAATATATATAAAATAGATAAAAACCAACGAAGATATTCTCTATGCTTTATTATAACATCTAATCCTTAAATAAAAAGTATAAAAAATAAAGCATTCATCTCAATTAAACGAATATAATGCTAGCAATTTTTAAACGCAAAATTAAACATGATATGACATTTTGAATCAATCCAATATATTATTTTTTGGTAGACTCAACTATCTTTCATCTATTTAACAAGTTTTTAATGACGTTTAACAACATTTTGTAGACTTCTGGACTAAATGAATGATAATCATATGGGGACGAGATCTTCGATTCGTATGTGATCGGGTGTTGTTTTGTTCGGGTCTTATTAGCCTTATTGTTGCATTCAATTCGTAATTACCACTTTTTTTATAGATAGGCACACTCGATGGATAGATTTTGCTACCTACCTCTTTAAAAGACATTGACGTGTACGTAATTAATTAGAATAAAGCACTATCTTTCATCCACGGTCATTAAATGGCGTATAAACACAAGGTTTATCTCCTTTTCGATTAAATAGTCCCATATAAGTTTTGCACTTAATCGATATATCGTACGGAATTTTGCATATTTTTTCAGATGCACTTGGCTACTAGATTTAAGTATTCTGTACGTAATACGTCTACATTCACATTCACTACACGTTCACTTCAAAGAATGTTTTTTAACCCACGCTAAACTAATTAAAAAAACACAAAACAAGTCTTGTAGGATCACAGGTTTGAACACAAATGGTGTTACCTAATATTTAACTCACCGCCAATAAATTGCAGACTTCATGGATGCGCTGAAGCTGTCTCCTGGCTTTACTTCTTTGGATATTGCCACCATGAATTTATTCTGCGGAAGTATATTTTCAGCATTCACCATATCGACAGCATATTCGAATGCACTTCTTCTTACTAGATCATTGCGATCAAATAATCCTCCTGAAATATTCACAATGAATACACAAAATTACCACAAACATAAATAGTAACATATGCACATTTACCTATTCGCAAAAATTCAGCATTATTTGTCGACACGCAATTGATTATGCTCGAGATTATAAATATTGCTGAAATCATTTTTCAGCGTATGCATTTATAATAAGTACATGTGATCGTGTCCAGTTAATGCGGTGTACTGAAATGTGCATTCATCACAAAGGAACTGTGCCAAGATTTGTATCGGATTGCAGTTAAAAGCAGCGATGTATACATACAGCATGTTCCATTGAATAAAATAAAATAATATTTTCTAATATGTGTCATTTTTTACTATATCATATTAAATTATGATGTTATTTAATTTTATTAATTTGGAACATCCTGTGATTGGCACGTAACGCACTTTCTAATTATAACTCGAGTGAAATATGCATGCTTGCATCGCAAATATGCACATGGGATATAATGAACGCGTGTGTTTTACTGAAAAATATTTTATTTCGTATTAATAATATACAGATCAAGCGTCGTCGTCGTTGAACTCAAACGGTTTCAGCAGCTCTTTGGATTTGTGCGAGTCGGACTTTTCAGATCTGTTGTCTGGAGATTTCGATTCGGAGCTGCGATGTCTCACCGGCTTCGTTTCTACGCCGCACTTCACTACGAATTTCAGCTCTTCGACTAATTCTTGACGGAAAGGCACCTGAAAATTTTATTTGAATTATTGTTTATGAATTATTTGTTTTTAACTTGATTGTTTACCTTGTGTTGATGCGATTTTTTGATGACGTCGAACAGCATTTCTCCGACGGCTATGAAACAAGCGCCTATACCACCGCAGATTAGTACTAGGAAGACACCGCCGACGTTTGCAATTCCTAGCTCATTGGTATCACTACCTCCGGATGCATCCTGTAATTTTTATTTGAATAAATATCAATTTTTTCTATTAATTAATCCTTTATTGTCTAAAATTGCTAAAAAATAAATAAATAATAGTATTCGCTGCGGTTGTTACATGTGCAACGATATTTTTTCGCTCGCATCCAGTACGATGTGCCGAATGCGAGTGAAGAGCAAAAGCTCTATCTGGGACAAGACGTCGCTGAGAGCATTGTCATTTACGCATCATATCGATTAGCTAAAAAATTCAAAATATCGACAAAATTATGAACCATACCATATCTATTTTTGCTTAGAATAATCCATTCATCAATATCTTGACTTGGAATGCTCGGGGTCTCTGGGAGACCCCCTTCGGATGACGTGGTTGTTTTCGAGCCCACGTGGCGGATAGGTTAACTTACACCAGCATCGTGGCTTGTTATGATAATGTAAGGTAATCACGACTGAGCTAATTCTGGGAGTTCTTTGTTACTGTCTAGAGAGGAATGTGAGTGTAAGAGACTCATTACCCTAAAATATTTAAAATATATGGTTTATCGCGCGTTTGGCGATTTGCAAATTTCAAATTCTTCTTGTTAGTGAAATATATGAATAATTTTAAAAAAGGAGGAGATAAAAAAATGTTTTTTCATTAATAAGCAAATATTTCAATTGCATTTAATTAAATTTAGGTTCATTAATAGTTTTCTTTTTAATTATATTTGCAATACTTACAGCACAGGCTCCGCCGCCGCGTTTTTCTTTCCACCATTTTCTTTTCATTGCCGTCAACACGCCAGTTTCTTGTAGTTTTAATACAGCACCACTCAATGCACCTCTATACGGAGAATCTAACACATAAACATAATCAATATAATCAAATATTGCGCCATCTTATAAATAATGCGCTTTTTTTCAATTGAATAATGGAAGCGACAAAATAGCATATTTTGCTTGGGACGGAAATTGGGAGGAATTATAATGAAGTTTATAGGAATTGGATCAACGGTGGATCCAAAAACTCTGAGCGAAAAACCAATGCCTAAAGCATGAAGATCTGAAATCGTTTTGGAAGATCTGAAAAGCAAGATGAGTACATAATGCCAAAGTAAAAGTTAGCGATTAAGGTATAAGGCGATAAGGATTTACAGACGAACATTTCTTGGACCGAAGTAACTGAGGGTAAAATAAGTAAAAGACGCAGGTGACGAAGACAATGGGCATAGAAAAAAACCTTCGTAAAGTATTGTTATCTGTTTTGTGGGATATGAAAGCTTTACCTTACTTTAAACTTTTAAATTTGTGGCGGTAGCTCTATAGAGTGTGAGATAATTTTCCGAACTTTAATTTAAATATGTCCCATGATAATGAGTGACAAATAGCGCCCCTAGAGGGATCAAGTGGCGTCATCCCCTCCATAATAATGATCATCAGCGCCACTGTCAAGTCGTTAAACCGTTGTGTTTCGCTCCGTCGTAAGATATAGTCGCCATCTTGTTGCGCTACACACGGATGCCGTCATGATGACTCTGGATATATTTTCACTTCTTCCCCATGGCAAACCATATCGAATAACCAATTGTAGGCAAGCTGATCACTATAATCGCTAGTGTTCTGGTTGCAGACTCACATCAGCATCCACAACACAGCGCCACAGACTGATCGTCAGGATCATTGGAGGAGTACTCCACTGTAGATACTCTTGGCACTAGACTTAGACCATCAAGAGAGACGTCACCGCCAGAGATCACCAAGCAGAGAGTACTAGAAGCTGCGCTTACTATAAATCGTGTTTGCAATTCTACCACATTTATCAAACTTTTAGAAATCCAAACCAAAGGTTAACAAAGGTGTCTAAATACAGTTCAGCTACATATAGCAATGAAAACACAGAGGTTTGAGTAGTTTTAATGGAAAACGATGCTTGGAATGAATGAAAGCGTCTCCACTGACTAAGGAACGTCGAGCTAACCCTTGCTAACCACAAGACTGACAGGGTATTCTTTAGAAGGGCGAACGGAACTCTTTGGCGTTAGTAGAGAATCTGACGTTAGGAGGAATATGCACCAAAAAAGGGCCTTCGGTAAATTGAAGGTGACAGGATTACCTGGACGACGCAATAAAGGGGAGATGGATCCACAAGCTAATCTCAGCGAACAGACCCTGACTCGAAAACCGTCAATATGTTTCACCATTACCTGCTCAACCAACTTTAGATACCGCAAAGCAGACATTAATACTCTGCCAGAGATTCACAGAAGCGTGCCTAGAAAAGCCCAGGAGGAAAACGTTAAATCATTGAAACCGTGCGAAAATTTCTCATGGGCATTTTACCGGGGTAGTTATGCTCACCAAAAAAAAAATTCCAAAGATCAAGACGCACGTTAGGAGTACTACACAAATTACCAAGCCACCATAAACAAGAATATTAAAAGACAATAAGACATAAGTCTATGATGATTTCCTCTTATTAAAAAAAGAAAAAAACGATAAATTGAAGAGCGACGTTTAAAATAAAAAGAGTATATTTTGGATTAAAAAGAATTATGGTTATGTTAATTTAAACACATAAAATAAATATAAAAACCGCAATATTTATGGGATGACCCAATAATAAACATATATAAATAAAAAAATATTTGATTACTTTTTCTCATGGCGATGCCGTACCCCTTTTCATCCAATAATCCTCCGACTTGAGTGATATCGCATTTCCTTTCAGCAATATACTCAATAGACGTGGACTCCATCAAATATGCATATTTACCATCGCTGTTTCTCACTCTGTTACAAATGCAATCATTTAAATAATAAATATGATTTAAATAACGCACAATTAAAAATACCTATCGATTCCATAATTGTTGCCATCTGTCATTGCTTCGGGATGCGTTCTCATGTAGTCGTACATTTTTCTAAATGTTAGATCGTCGGCGCCTTCGAAAAATGAATAGGTTGCTCCACCTGATTTAGACCCATAGCTGATGCCCTTAGTGTTATCGGCCAATTCTTCAACGCTGTTAATTGGCGATTCCAATGATTCCACAGTGAGAAAAGCGGCTAGATTTGCGGTATAAGAAGAAACCATAATCAGAGTGAAGAACCACCAAATACCGGCGGTCATTCTTGTCGATATAGCTCTGAAAAATATAATTTTTTTTTTAAGGCACCAGTGTAAAAAATTCATCGACCTTGAATAAAAATGAAGCCGCATATCAAATGGAGCTAATTCTGATCCTTGTTGAAGCACAATTCCCACGGTGAACCATAAAGCATTCGACATGCTGAACTGGTTCTCTAACTGATCAGGCTCTTGTATGCATGGATACGGATTTTGCCATTCTTTTGGCGATATTCTCGCCATCACAAACAATAGTATCGATACTCCTAAATATGCCGTGCCCAAATATAACCAGACCTATCATTTATTCATGACAAATATTTAAATAAACTATGTTTTTTCATCATATATGCAATAATATCGATTATTATACTTGATTTGAGAACGGCGACATGAAGGAGAATAGATTCGGAGGCTCTTTTGTCGGTCTTTTATACAAAATACTAATGCCACACCATGAATGTAGCAATGTAAAGTCGACTGCTCTCTCGCGATCCGATGTTATCGTCAAATCAGTTATTGCCAAATCAGCTTTCTAAAAAAAATATTTATATTATTTGTTAAATAATTTTGTTTTTAAAATAATAATAATTACATTATCGAGAAGTTGTCTGATCATTCCATCCCATTGTCCAGTTGTTTTATTGAGAATGCCATAGCGGTCATCCTCTTGAATTATGAACGTGTAGTTGAATCCCAGCATTTTTGATACTTCCTCGATCATGTCTGATGCCAACCTTCAGAACTGATCATTTCCTTTGCAACTTCGTAGTAAATATCAACATACCATACAAATACTCTATAGTAATAAATAAATATATTGTTATAGTTATTATAATTAATCTGAATATACTTTGACTCACAAGTGAAATTAAAATTAAGAATGCAATGATTTTATTAAATGCCTTCTCTGTCGAATGCCACCAGAAATGCTGTCTCTATTTTCCATACTTTAAATTTTATTAGGTGTCCATGTTACAACCTACAGATAATAAAAAAATAGGATAAATCTTACATAAATATTTCTACACGGTTTACACAATAAATTTAAAAAAAAATCTGATTTTGATTGAATTAATGCCATGATTGCAAATAAATAAACTACCATTTTTTTCTTTAGCTAAACAAAATTATATCTAATTCATATTTTTTATAGATAAGAACTTTTTGAAAATTAGGAGTTATCTTAACAAAAAAACATGGTATCAAATTATTATGCTGACTTAAAATTGTTTTAAAAAGCAAACCTAAGCAAAGAAAACAAAACTCTAAAAAGTATACCTTTAATATTCCGCCATCCTCTAATTTGACGATATCCAAAGTAAAATCACTTCTGTGTCCATCGTAATCAAATTTAATTTCTTTAGTGAGTCCTTCGATTGATTTCTGAAACAATAATTAATTTTAAATTTTTCAACATTTCCTTCAATTATTTTTTATAGTAATCAAACAGATTCAAAATGCCCCATGTAGAATTTTTTTTAGACATACTCATTAGATCTAAGACTCCATATTGTAAGTATATTTTACACGTTAAAACTGGAGATAGTGCTAAAACATATTCCTACAAAAAATATGAGCTGAATAAATTTCAGGTATATATATATTTTTTTTGTTTTATTACACTATCATATTATTTTAAAATAAAATACATCACAAATGTAATATTTTAATACAGTAATAGGCATTTGATATACCTAACAGCTTTAACCTGTAGGATGCAAGCTTAACTGATAAATAATTATACATAGTTATAAACCATGCCTTTACAGAACTTACTCCCCGTGATCTTGCCATTTTATTCTCAAACCTTTAATGCAATGATTGCACCCATTTATAAATAATCTTTAATATATCAGAATCTCGAAATCAATTTCAAAATATATTATTTTAAAACATTTTATACATGATTAGATGATTTTGATTCCAATTCATCAAGTTTTTGATAGTTTCCACCTAGTCTAATTTTTTGAGGAAAATGGCCATTTTCCTTAATTAATGCTTCTTAAATAATAAGCTTTGATAGTAGCTATTGGACCTTGATTCATTATTCATTGAGAATGGTTCTAATTTAATTCTAATGAACGCATTTATTTCACTAAGAAAAAGAGTTGAATTATCCAAGGCCAGTTTTTTTTTAGGATTTAGAAACAGATTATTATCTATTAAAATATACATACATAAGCAGCATACTTTTCCAATAAAGTCCCGTCTCGTTTACAATAAATTTAAAATTGGTGAATAAATTTCAGGAATTGAATATTTTAGCTAAATCTAACTCTTCACTAGCCAATGAATTTAGGACTATGCAAGTTCGATCAAATCAACCTATATAGGTCCTTATTCCATTTGTTTATTACATTTTTCGAATACATTTTCGAGTAGATAAATTTCACGCATCTAGCAAAAATCATATTTTTATTCCCTTTGAGCACATTTCGATTAATAATTATTTTTCAGATGCAATTTTTGTAATACTTTCGAATCTCATATAGCGCTGAGATTGGAACTATGCTTTAGATCAGAGTTTCCCAAACTTTTTCAGCGACGGAACACTTAGCAACCAAGCAATTTTATGGAACACTTTTATAAATACAGTGGAAGCAGTTTTTTTACAGGAAATGATAAGAAAAACGTAATTAGTGAGAATACTTAAATTCGGGGTACTACATAAATATAGTGCAACCCGTTTTTTTTACATTTTAGAAGCAACTGATAAAAAATGATATATATTGAAAATATTTAATTGTTTAACATAATTTTTAAAAGGGTGAATTTAATTTGTAAAACGTTGTATTTGATTTGTAAAAGGATGCATTTGATTTGCAAAAAGGTGCATTTGTTTTGTAAAAGACAAAATTTTAAATAATCTGGATTGAAGTGGTCTAGATCTTACATCAACTGTTGAATTTTTTTTAGTAGCCTGCTCATTAAGAACACATGACACCATGTTTTTCGCACATGGTTTAATGAGTGTCTCATACCACCAGGCTGAGAGCTTCACCATTAAGTGCAATACGATAACTCACGCGATAAGATGCTTCTTTTGCATTTACATTTTCAGTTTTATTCTTGTAATCATTTAAAATTTGGACTTAGTGAATCACGATGTCTCTTAAAAAATTGCATGTCTTTTCCATGTAATCAGAGTGTCGCTTCGAAGTGCTTGCAAAGTTAAGCTGGAGCCAAAGAACTGTTTGCGAGTATTTCTTGACACAAAACCCACATTGCATCAGGAGCATCTAAATTGCCAATATACGTAAATCCAAAATTCAAATAACTTTCATCATACTTCCGTTTTGGTCTGTTCATAGATGACACTTGTTCTTCAATATTCGATTTTAATGAAATCACAGTTTTTGGATTATTTTCTTCTTCGATGATAGACGTATCAGAAGAGTAATTTTTGTGAAATATCTATTTAGGCTCCGCGGAACACCTATTTTGGGTCCGCGGGAAACCAGTGTTCCGCGGAACATAGTTTGGGAAACCCTGCTTTAGATACATGCTCTATAAGAGACTATAAGTAAATAAATCAATACATCTAACATTTTTCTATTCACATATTTTAAATTACCTTGTTATATCCTTAATTTGTTCACATACGCGGGATATTTATTAAATCTTTTGACGTTCAAAATATAGCGTTTTATAGAAACTAGTAATCTCAAGGAAAGCACTATAGGAGGGACTGTCGCACACGTCGTTCTATAGCAAAATGCGCTATAGAAGGGTTGACTGTATTTATATTTTATGTATTAAAAAAATATCTAATATTATTCTCATATTTTTTTTAAGAAATATCGTAAAATATATTAATAATTACTAAAGTATCAAAAAAATTAGGAGGTATTATTAAACTGTTATTAGTATTCAATGTTTTATATTATTTATTTGCATAATTACCGTTTTCATGTAATTGGCAACAGTAGATCCATGATTCCATGCAAAATTATCATTGCAATCGAACACGTGACTCGTATAATTATCAAAATTCAGATCAGTCAAAACAGTCGCGAATGCAACGACGGCGTCTATGATCAACGCAGCATCAGTCTTAAATTTATTAGCCTCTAATCTTTGCGATTCGGGTATACCTTCCTTTTCCTGCATCTTATTCCAATAATTAGTCATATCAATCAAATCGTCGTCCTTGGGATCCAATATTCTGAAACCTAAATCGGATATGTATAACACGCTACATATGCAAATTGCGAATTTGAATACCTGTAATATTAGCGCCGCCATATTGAAATGGTTCCAGATCCAATGTGTGCATATCCAAATTCGTAATAATGTATCCGTGCTCATCGGACATTAATCCAACTTGTTGTGCTTGTAATAGAACGTCATATAATATGTCAATCGAGCAATCTATGACGAATTTCTTCTCTTCAGCGGCTTTCAATAGATGAAATATGGGTCTGAAAGCAATATAACGCATCAATCACAGCTGAAAATGCATAAAAACTAGATCGCCGTACCTGTAATTACTACCGACGCCAAGATCGAGTTGTCGCACTGTGATTATATATTCGTTGCTGTCGTATAGTTTCAGCAGTTTACTGATTCTGATCAGATTATCGCTGTTTTCATATAATATAGTGAATCGCTTCCATTCCCACGCCTCTATCACGTCGATGTACGCCTGAAACGTATGAAAATATGGTCACAGTACAGTGACCTCGAGACGAACGCCGCCGATCTGAACCGGTGACGGCCGGATGGTACAGGATAGCAGAAAACGCAGACGAACGCTCACGTCCAAAAAATAATAAAACTTTAAATAATACAATTATTTTTTGCACAGTTTTCTTAGAATGTTCTATGCATTCGATTATACAAAAATAATTAATTATAATCGAACGTATATATGTGTATTCTCAGATAGAGTAGTTTGTGCGCCATATTCCGATCGTCAACGAACTGGGTTCATCCAGAGCCGACTGCACCCGATTGGTACAGGACACCAGAAGCTGCAGTTGCCCTCAACCATTTTTAATTAAAATATATGATATTAACCTGTGCCAGTGTCGGATAATGCGGATAGAAATTTATGTGGCATTTCCCTTTTCCGTTGATCGAATCGATTCTTGATTCGATGTGAGGCACGTCTTTGATTTCGCATACTGATTTGACGTAGTTTGATTCTTCTGAAGACGCCGGTCCGAAAATTGCAATGGCGCCATGCTATAATATAAATTTAATTAATCATGTAAATATTTAATATTATGGTATATATATAAATTCGGCGTCAAATAATTTCGCGAGATGCATTTTAATTTATGTTATAAGAAATGTGTTTATTACTCTCAGAATAAAAAATCAGTATCAGCAGCATCTTTTGTATTATAATATAAATTAAACGCTAAGACTGAACTTAAATTAAATAGTCACTAAATTTTGATATTAATACATTATTATTATCAGATTTTAAAGATGAAAAATAAAAATAAAGTACAGCAAAGAGTCCTACGTGTATATCGTGATTTACTCAGATAATAAATAAAGAAAAAATTATCTTATAATATGCCACAATCATTTTATGAACAATTTAAAAACTAGTTTGTTAATTAGAAAGTATCTTAAATAAAAATCAGTGACAATATGATATTCTATCGAAGAAAAAATTAAACCTGGGGCTCCCAATCTTTTTCGGTTTACGGCTCCCTTAAATACATCAGATTTTTTCGCGGCTCCCTTAATACATTCCCAATTTTCCCCCAAATTTTTGCCCTTCTTAAGAAAAGCGAGCGCAAAAAGAAGGCGCAAAAAATTCGAGAATTGGGAATTCCAACCAATTTGCCGAATTGTTTAATTTAATATTTCGCGGCGCCCTTATGACGACACCGCGGCTCCCTGATCCTTGGATTAAACCATTATTTTTTTTGGCTTATTGAAGAATAAAAGAATAAATTCTGTATTGAAAAAAGAACATGAATGTTTTTTTTATCCATGATGCAAATAATTTATTTTATGTATTTATATTAAACGATGTTTTTATGTCTAATTCATATTTCTCTTAATAGCAGGGATGCAGGACTATCCATTTCGACTTGTGAGAAGATCACAAAAATAACACAACGGCTAAATAACACTAAAAATTAATTTAACAAAGTTAACAATAAATATAACTTATAGTCTCATTTTACAAATAAAGATAGATAAAATGGCGCAAAAATTCAAAGAATTTGTCGTTTACTTTTAAATTAAACCGTTCAGATCTAGTTAATTAGCGAAAATATTTTTATTTGGTTGGGAGAGATAAGGTTGTGTGCAATAATTTTCGAAAAAAGAGTCGTTTGATCAGATATAAAGTACATGCTTTAGAAAAATGGATCTCAATCAAGTAAATGTCCCGAATTTTGCTAAAAAAAATATTTGAAATAGCCATAAAAGCTACATCCGTCTCGTGAAAATACTCATATCTATAATTAAATTAAATTAAGCTTATCTTAAAACAATACGTAATCGGTATTATAGATTGATCAAAGTCCTCAGTCAATCTACGATATCGAGAAAATACGATATTAATGATTTTCTTTGCAAGACAAACTATTAGAATATGCATAGAAAACCATATATATGATTTATTTAATTATTTTATTAAAATGAGGTAATCTTGACACATTCCTTCTCATTCGCTAAATCTTTATGAATAATAAAACTTAAATTAATAAAATTAAACGTGCTATTAAAAATACGATAAAAGGAAAAGTGACATTGTTTTACACCCAGGATATATAATTAAGATGTCTAGGACAATGAAGAACTATTTTATATTCAAGATAATATTAATATTTAGTCTGAATAAAATATTCAATACCTAAAAAGTGTTTGATCTAAATAAATAATTATATTTATTATATTTTTGTTCATCAATTGAATTGAAAAGTTTATTCATATCCACTATAAATTTGATTTATTGTATTTTTTTTACCAAGAAGGACAATTTTACATTTAACCGTTTTGTGTGCTGATTTTTTTACACGGTTTTGAAATAACACAATACACATACGAATTATTTGTTCTAATACGATTTCCATAAACAAAATATTTATACATTTAATTTAAATTTCATGCGTTATTATATCCCAGTGTCAATTGACGCAAAATGACGTAGTTTAATGTCAAAATAGCCAAAGACAAATGTATTAAAACGTTGTAACAAAATTGTAAAATTTATCAACGGCTGTATTAATTTACAGAGGCTTGGAATTTACTTAAATTATGGAACAAGAGCTTCTAGCTTTATATCTTAATCTATAAACAATCTTTAAAATTCTTTGGCTGGATAATAAGAAATATATAAAC
The DNA here is from genome assembly GCA_022495035.1 of Philopotamus ludificatus. Taxonomy (NCBI): domain Eukaryota; kingdom Metazoa; phylum Arthropoda; class Insecta; order Trichoptera; family Philopotamidae; genus Philopotamus; species Philopotamus ludificatus. The sequence continues at coordinate 41,973 of JAGXCT010033572.1, read as the reverse complement.
AACAGATTGATAACAAATAAAAAGCTTCATTAGATTCTAACACATTTGACGTGTACCTAAAATTATTATTTTCTTAATTAAAATTCATATGTACGAATAGTATTTGGTATAACTTATTTATTGCGTTTTTATTATTTAAAATTTCACATGATTTTCTATACAACAATGTTGTTTTTTTTAATAGCACAGTTTATTAAATCAGAATATTTTTAGATAGTTTGTTAAAATATTTGTTTAAGCATTAGCTAATATTCTTTATCGAAGAAAGAATTCATTGAGCTTAGTATTTTTTGTTCTTGTGCACCAATATTATCATCATTCGTCGAGTATTTATAAAAAAAACTATTTTATTAGCCACTTAAAGTAAATAAAAATATATTATAGATTAAATTTATCTGCTTTTTTAAGTCATCGAGTTTAGTTTCGGTCGAATTGCAATGTTTTTTTCTCAGAAATGTACTTATGAATACTATATTTTAGTTTAATAAGAGATAGAAGAGCAAAAGGTTGCTTGTTAAATGCCAATAAAATAGTTTACGATAATATTTATTTTATTAATAATTATTTATTTGAAAAATTCATGATATCAATGAAATATTAATACTTGCGAAATTGTTTGACGCTGATTTTTAAAATAGTTACATACTCCCAATAATTCGCATACGTGTTTAGATGTGCCAAAACTATCTCCCGGCTTATATTCTCGGGACATTGCCACCATGTACTTGTTCGGTGGTAATATTTCTTCGGCGTTTATGGCATCGACGGCGTATTCGAAAGCACTTCTTCGCGTCACATCTTCGCGCTGAAAAAGACCACCTAAAATACGTTGGATTTAAGATAAAAATATCGGAAAAATTTGAACGAAAATAAAAATAAACTTGCCGATTCTTAGATATTCAACATTCTTGGATTCGTTTGCTGTGACAATTCCGATCAAAATAAAACAAGACAACGTAAAAAACTGGATTTTAGACATTTCGATGGACATAACTTTTGTTACATTGCTAGAGTGCAATGATTCATTCCAGAATTTCCAGAATGATGGATGCCAGATGCGTCTGAACGTCTTCGGATTCGAACGCACACTAACTTGAGTGTGTACCAACAAAAACTTTGCCAAGATTTCACAACTAGTCACAAAAAATAGTTCTCTGATTTCCCGAAATCATAAAAAAAAATATTTACATTTTTTCATTAAAAAATCTCATAAAAAACAGGTTAATATAACATAATTAATTGAAAATATTTATTTATCAGCTACGGTGTGATTAGAATATTTTAATATATCATTAGTATTATTTATTCCTTGTAATATATTAAAAAAATATATAATATATACGATTTTCGTAGCTTGGTTTTAAATTAAAAAATGTAATTAAATTTCTAAATCAGTCCGATTCTTTATAAATACTCTGTTCTTGGCACAAGCTGAGCTTTCTATATATAACTCCAGTGAAATGAGCTTTTGCGTAAATATTATGCATATACCGCAAAGAAATTTTATCATCTGTTTACTCAAAATATGAAAAAATCTCGATATATTGCCAAAAAAGCGAAAAAAAACATACAGAATGGATCAAAAGGATTCAATAATAAAACCATATTTAAGAAACACTTAAGTTTATTTGACATGTTCTTAAAATGATAATTTTACCATTCACATTTCCATAGTATTTTTTTTATAACATTTAATGTTGCTACATAATTTCTCTTACATTAATTACGACCTCGTTTATTAAATTTATATACGGGAAAAAATTATCTTATTAAAATTTAGACGTTAAAACAACAAATTAATATTTAATATAATATGTAATTAGGTCGTTTAATATTTTTTTTTTTAATAAATATCATGTAAAGGTTATTTTAAATAAACACCCTGATGTTTTAAGAACATGAATAATATTATCAGCAGTCAACGTACAGTTGAACAAACATGTCGTATTTAAATAAATTCATATTCATAGATTATTAATTTAATTCTAAAACACATTTATATAACTTGATAAATAATATTTGAATGAATATTTTTATTAAAAAAATATTTACATCGTAAAACTAGGCATATTTATGTATTAAAGAAGTGTTATTTATATACAAGTTGTTATTAAAAAATCACATACATTATATTTAATTAATATTTATTATACAAACACATCTGATGCTTATTTTTAACGAGATTTAAATTCCAGAGACGATCGGGTTTAAAATGATAAGTGTGAGATAGGTTTTGTTGCTTAAAATCTGTCTTAAAATTATTATAAATTATATCACGTATCAGGTGTAATTAACCAATCAATAATAAACCTAACACCGATCATCTATATACGTTTTTATATATAAATATCATATGAAAAGACTGTACATCATTAACCTTCGTCGTTATTATTAAACCTTAATCATAATTTATTTTTAATATCGTATTATATATTACAAATTCATTATATTTACAAGAGATTTTATATAAATTCTATAACAAATCAAATTTCTATGAGTATTTACATTAAATTGAATTAATTTATTTATGTTAATATCAATATATACGTACATCTAATTTATTTATAATAAAAACCAATATATTCACTAGCTAATATTATCATAAAATATTCATATATAAATTTAATGATTAAATTATCAATATTTTACATGTATGGCAGTATTTTCATTGATTTTCCACACGTTTTCATATATTATATATATCAAACATAATTAATAATTTATATATATATACATACATAACTGCTTATAGATTTATTTTATATTTATATAATGGAATTATTGGATTATTCACTCATTTTATTTTAATATTCTTTTATTAAATGACATATTTATATAGATTATACCCTCGACCAGAGTCTTATATAATATCATTACATAATTCAGTACTTAGAATTGATTTACGGAATTGTATTTGCATGAATTTATTATTTATTATTTTTTTAAAACTGAATCTTCACGAAAAAAAAAATCTGAATTAATTCTGTAGATCGTAATTTGGTTTGTAATATTTTTCAGCGCATCCCTGAGATGCGTATAATTAATGTTAATGATATGAAAGATGTTAATGCATTGAAGAGATGATTTTTTTCCCATATTAATCATAGCTCTCGTTAAAATCATGCATTTTAATGCTATAGTCCTTGTATCTCATAGTATGAGTTTATTGAAATGTTTTTTTTTAGATTGTCCTTAACCTCCGCTTTCAAAATCAGCGGAGAAGGTCACGGATCATTGTCAATTGAGCGAATCCTTGCCCCCAAAGCCATAGTGCATGTACGGCGAGCTGAGTCCTGCCGGTTGTGCGCTCAGATCTGTATGTGCTGATGCTGCAGCCTGTTTACGTCCCGATCCCGTACGTCCACTCCCTTGGCACCTTAGTGCTTGACGCAATTCGGAAGCCATCTCGGAACAAAGAGATGCCTAAAAAAATCAACAAAATTATAACAAAAATCATTCATAAATAAATTAAATGAAATATAATTTTCCTCACCTCCTATATACCGGAAACAATCGAATCCCGGAAGGAAGGCAAAAAACAATACGCAGACAACTAACATAGTCATTTTGTAAATATCTAGTCGACATACTTCAAAATATATTCATATATACATACTTATTCATATATTTAGATTGTCAAAATAATTTAGAAATATTAAATCGTTTATCAATAATATTGTCATTAGTATGTGAAAGTGTTAAAAAAATATACCGGGATGAAATATGATCAATCCTTTATGCGTGAAAAACATAAAAAAATAAATTAAAAATCATTAGAAATAATAATTAAAGCATGCATAAATCAGACTAAAGATATATAACATTAATTAAATATTGGTATAATTAATTATATAGATTCAACATTTTATTCAAAGTATATTTGGTTCGCTTGAGTGAAGTTTCTTTTGATAGATTATTAATTAAATAGTGATCTTGTATTAAAAATAAGAGATACAGTGGAAGCTCTCTTAACGAGCACCTCGCATATCGAGTAATTCGCATAACGAGCAAAAAAAAGTGAAAAAATTGCTCCCTTAACGAGCCTTTTATTACTTCCCTGCACAACACACGGTGAAAGGAAGCCAAACGTATGACGTAATTTAAAGTTGGGTCGTATTTCACAATTTTATGTATGAGAGTTTGGAGGAAGAGGAAGTAGTAGAGAAAAAAAACAATCTTCTGATGAGAGAAATGATGAAAGCATGGAACCACCACTGTAAGCATTGAGAAGCATCATCCCACAAGGAGGTGGATATGGGTAAAAAAGGCTAAAACATATCCAAATTACAACTGTAAGAGTATTTTCACAATTTTTAACAGTCAATAAACAAATGTCTCTAGATGCAGCTTAGTAAAATAAACACCACAAGTAAATTAATAAATAATAAGCTAGTTCTGATTTTTAAAAATGTTTTATCCAGTTTGTTACGATCTCTTTAAATAAATTTATAGGCATGCACTATTCGAAAAATGTGTTAAAAAAACATTTAAAATGTACAGTTTTAGTATTGATTTATATGAGAAAATTAGTTTCGCTTAACGAGTGTTTCTCACAACCAGCAAGATTCTGGAACCAATTATGCTCGTTATGAGAGGTTCCACTGTACATATCAATACCCATTACTTATCATAAAATGATACAAGATTTCCATTTTATTTATATGTAATTATAATATTTTCATGAAAAATATATACAGTAGAGGTCATTGAAATGAACTAAGACAGAAAATATTAATTTCTTAGTTTTCAGGTAAAATTGATTTGATTTTTAAGAACTGTTTAATTATCGTAGTATTGAAAACCCACTTGACAAAACGAAAAGTAGGACTTCATACAGAGAAAATAATAAATTCCTGTAAAATTGTAGCATCGATGGGGTTTAGTCATTCTGCAGTAACATGATTAATAAAAAGAATTAAAAAAGCTAAGTCGACAGAGCGCAAAAAAGAACAACTCTAAAGCGGAAGACAATCGCTCAACTAGATCGTCCTTTAAAATCTTTTTGTCGAATCAACTGATTTAACTGCAGATGTAAAAACAGAGTTCATCGGCGTTAGAGAAACCGAAGTCAGTTTAAAAACGGTACTTCTCCACTTCTACGAAATGGATGATTTTATGGCAAGATCACCTGCCAAAAAACCGCTTCTTCTGGAACAAATGAGCGCCAAAACTGCAATGGACAAAAGGTTACCGGACTTGGACTAAAGAAGACTGGAGAAAAATTATCTTCCCAGATGAAAGCAAATTTAACTTGTTTGGCTCATATGGCATTCAATATACAAGGAGAAAAAAAGAACAAATCCTTGACGAAAAATGAATCAGACCAACGATAAAGAAAAAACATCTAACATTTCTTTTTCCTATTTTTACAGATCAAAGATTTAATAGAAACACTTGATATTTCAACATTGTCATGGCCAGGTTTTAGTCCTGATTTAGACCATATCGAAAATTTATAGCACATTATGAAAACAAAATCAACAGAGAGAAGCCTGACAATTAAAAATCACTAATGACATCAACAAGAAAGGTCTAGTATGAGGAGATAATGACAGAAACAATAAGAACTTGATGGATTCAATGCCCGCCTGAATTTAAACTGTTGTAAAGAAGAGAGGAGGGACCAGTTTTTATCCATTAAATAATATTTTTATGTATTTTTCCTCAAAATACGGAGTGTACGTTTGTATTTAATGGACCAACTGAGTACATTTTATGACCACTTCTGTAGATTTAATAGCTTTACATTAACACTGATTCTTTATTGAATGTAATAAATGTAATTAAAAGAGTTTATCAAACTTATAAATATATTTTAGTAATTATTAATATATTATTTAAACGATTTAAAGCAAAATAATTAAAATTTATAACATAAAATGACTCGCAAAATTATCGTGAGGAGAATGAAGGAGAATAAAATCCAAGTCCATAGCAAAATTAAGATCCAAAACTAGATCCAAAGAGCCATTAATTTAAAATTATCTTATAATAAATTATATGATATAATTTTATATCATTTAACAACAGTTTTTAATTCATTTAGCAACAGAGTTTAAATTTTAATAGGGCAAAGGATATTTTTATTCCGTTTTCTTGAATCATGTAAAAAGATAATAAGTTAAATAAATATGAGTGCAGATTATTTTAATATTTTTTAGGAATATATTGTATATATATTTTTTTTACAGTATATCACCTCAAATTAATTTAGGACACCCTGTTATTATATTATATACAATTTTATTTATTATTATATTCAATAATTTAATTAATATTATATACAATAGTCTATAAATTATAATAAATAAAATATATTTAATCATAAATAAAATATATTTTTGAATGGTCCCTAACCGTACGGCAAAAAAAATCGTAATATCAAAATATTAGTAATTCATGCTTATAAATATTTAATAAAATTAAATATTATACGTTCGTTGTGGTATCATAATTCAATTATATCTCGCTAAATGAAAAATATGTATTAATCGTATTTGTATACTCGGTATATGTAAGATATAATCTCATTCCGCCGCCATAAATTTTGCCATATTCTTTCATTTAAACAGTAATTAGAGCTAAGTGTCGCTCAGTATGGTGCTCACCCTTTCTTCGACGGCCACTTTTCGCGACTTCCACACAAATTCGCACACGGCTATTACGCAAGCGACGCCCATTCCGCCCATCAGCACGACGAATACGCCGCCAACGTTGGCTAAGCCCAATTCGTTGGCAGCTGAGGACGACTTGGATGTCTCGTCCTAAAAAAATAATGGATTTAATAAAAAAAATATCTCAATTTATCAGAAAAACTGAAGAGAAACGACGATTTTTTACTCCTTTTGACTCATACTCTCATGAAAATTAATGTTTCAGAAGAAAATTTATTAAAAATAAATGTTGAATTATTTTTTTTAGTAAAATAAATCATCGATTCTTTTCATCTTGTCTTAGATATATTTAATCTAATGCAAAATATTGTCAAAACTCACTCTACATGATCCACCACCACGTTTTTCTTTCCACCATCGCGTTTTCAGTATATGTAATTTTCCTTCTTCTTGAAGTTTCAACACTGCTCCACTGATCGCCGTGCGATATGGAGAATCTAAAACGAATTAGCATACATGATAAAATATGATAAAACATTAGACACTTAATTTTTTACGGTTTTAAAATAATAAACCTCCTATAACGCTCCCTGGCATAGAGCTAGGCTTTATGCAAAACGATAAATTTATCATTAAATCAAATTATATGTTTCGTAAATATATTGCCGTACATATAATAACGTAGATAAACCCAAATTTCGTATGAGTGCCAAGTCTTTTATAGGGTTGTTTTTATCTCGGCGCTATAGGAGGCTTGAAAATATTAACTGAGTTGTTAAAAAATATATTTTATCTGTTTTTTTATCTTATACATATGGAATGGAGAATTCATTATACAGATTTTGTTTAAAAATGCTTAAAAAAACAACGGCATATTGTTGTTAATCAGTCAATGGATTAAGTTTAGGTTTTTATTAATAAATGTATTTTTTTATTCTTTGTTTTCCAAAAACTAAAGGTCTAATTACACATTTCGTAATTTATAATACATTAGTGAGCATAATAAAGGCGTTATAGGAGGGTTGACTGCAAAGCTGCGGGACACTTTTTTTTATTAATATATTTATTTGTCTAGAATGCTAACCGTAAAACCTTTATGTTTGGGACAGATATCGACTAAAAATATTTTTAGAAAGATGTTTGATTATTTTTATAGGTGAAATTTAAGATTTTCTTTGGATGATGAATACAATATTTTATTCATCATCCAAAGTTTAAATTATTTTAATTATTATTTTCATTTTAATTAAGCTGCTGAAACTGCTAAAAATATTCAATTTAATTTGTCGTGTAGTTTATTAAAACCATTTTTTTTAATTGAGTTAAAAAAGTTTAATGTTTTATTGACAAAAACTTTTGATCATTTGGTAGGTATTATAATAATTTTAAAGCTGACTAAATCTCTAGTTTTTACCAGCAATTGAAACTGTATTAATCGGTTAGACGCCCCGGCGTGCAGGCACGCGAAACCGGCTAACCAACAGCGCCACGGCAAACGCTACTAACGAATTTATTTATAAATAAATATAATATTTTTAAATGAAAATAAATGCAGAGACATATTTTGAATGCAATGTGATTGTTAGAACATCGATATGTTTAGGCGTTTCATTTATTTGAAGTTAATACGGCGTACGGTAAAAATCCATATAATTGGCTTGGCGATTCAAGGGTTAAAAGAAATTAGCTCATAATTAATTAATTGTTTTAAATAAAATATCTGATATAATTATCTAACTTATACCAATACAATCAGCCCTGCTATAATGCAGAGATCGGAACCGCGGTTTAAATACCCACTCTATAGAAGGCTAGGGGTCCGTACACAATTTGGGCTAACGTTTTTTAAGTTTTATTTTGTAAAATAAATTAAATCATTTTATTTCGTTGTCAATTAATAAACAACGATCTGTATTTAAAGGCAATGTATTACTTATTAACGAAATATATAATTAGATCTTGAAAATTTAGCTTGTTGCAGAAAATGGCGTTCTAGGAAGGATCATTATAGGAGGTACTGTCGCACTCATTATATTAAACCGCGCTATAGCAGAGAGAGCTATAGAAGAACTGCAAATAAACAGTTCTGAGATATTTTTATCTGATTTTAATAGCTTATATTAAATCAAACATGTCTCCAAAAATACTAAGTATATTTTTTATACCAGTCTGTTATACCAATGCTTTCTAAATGCTCTTGGATAATTGCCAATCGAGAATAATGGATTTTTTATGATATTTCGTCAATGACTAATCTTAGATCTCTTTGAACTGATGTTTTCTAAACGTCGTCATACAAAAAATTATGGAATACCATATTTAAGATCCTATCGCTGGGTTTTCTAAACAATTCACTGTAATATCTGGTTACCATCAGAATAATGGTATTTAAAATTTGACTGTGATATTTAATTATGGTTATGTCTTATTGAATTCATAAAAAAATATACAAGAATAAAAAAAAACATATATGGGTGTTTCTGGTCTGTAAAAGGGGATTAGGGTATATTCGAAAATGAAAACATACTCGGAGGCATAGCGATGCCGTATCCCTTGGAATCCAACATTCCTCCGACCTGCGTCAACTCGCAATTTCTCTCAATGACATATTCGATCGATGTCGATTCCATGAGAAATGCGTAATTTCCCTTCCCCTTGACGACCCTTTCGACGCCCTCGATGTTGCTAGACGTGAAGACCGAAGGACGCGCAGATTCCATGAAGCTCCACATGCGTTGATACGTCGAAAAATTAGAGTCCTACAATGCAAACATACAGATTATATAAAATTAATATATGTAATAAATAAATAAATCGAATCTCACTCTGAAGAATGCGGCAGTGGATCCGCCACGCAGAGCTCCATATTTGATCTTTGTCTGTTTGGCCAAGTCTTCGGCGCTTTCAATCGGAGAATCCATTCTTTCAACAGTGAGGAAAGCAGCTAGGTTAGCAGTGTACGATGATATCATGATCAATGTAAAGAACCACCACATTCCAGCGACCATTCTCGTCGAAACAGCTCTGAAACGTACAGAATGTGATTAAAGAATGTATCGCAATATAATATTTCAGATAAAATTCATGCATTACTTAAAAAAAAAAATTCATTAATAAAATGCCATGCTGGAAAAAATCAAAATAAATTTAATATACAGCTAATTTATAAATAATATTAAGGATTTGTTTTGGATCAGGCAGCAAAATTTAGATAAAGCTTTATTGTTTTGTTTTGTTATATAGTATTTATAAATCTCAACAGATACACGGTGTTTCAAATAATTAGATTTTTGTATTTTTATAATTGTTTGAATTTTGTAAGAATTTTTTTTTGAAACATTGTGCATGATTGTTCATTTTACAAACAAAAATAAGTAATGAAGTATCGTTGAACTTACTTCGGGGCAATATCTGAACCTTGCTGCATTAGGGAGCCGATGGTGAACCACAGCGAGTTCAATAGGGAGAACTGGTTCTCCAGAACCTGCGGCTCGTCCAGACAGGGATGCGGGTTGTCCCATTCGTAGGGGCTGAAGCTGCATTGCCAAGGGACGCAAACAAAAAATAGGGATCGTTTTAAAAAAAAATCATTACATGCAAGAGGCACCGCGAGCGGAGAAGGCCTCCAAAGTGCACTTTGGAAGACTTCGGTTCCGCTCTGGGGCATCTTTTTTTGACAAATTTGGATGCCTTACTTGGGCAGAAAGTCGCAACTCTGCTGCATCAGGGAGCCAATGGCGAACCAGAGGCAATTGACCATTGAAAATATATTCTCCAGCTTGTCCGGGTTGTTTGGATTGCACGGATTCGGTTTGTGCCATTCGTATGGTGTAAAGCTGATAATGTAAATTCAGTTATATATCCACTAAGATAATAATTCATCCCATCAGGATTTAATATTGTATATATATATATATAATTATCTTATTCATTGCTAATAGAAGTTTTTTTTTATTTAAGATAAATATTTCTGTCCTTTGGGTATATTGTTGACATTATAATATTTTTTTTCATGTTGAATATAATAATTAGAAACATTATTAAAGGATTTTGATAATTATTAATCGTTTATCGGCAAGACTCCAAACGCAAACTTCTAAGACTTAGTATAGTTTTTACATTATTATATAATATTTTGATCAAAATGAATAATATATTTTTTGAGAAAGATTTATGTACAAAATTTTGACGACTGAAAATTCAATATATTTTTCAAGAGCTCGTCCCATATTAACCCCTTGTGTGATTTGCCCGAATACAGCTCGGGTATTTTGCTGACACAGTGATTTGCCCGAACTGGATTCGGGCACATCGTACACCGAAACTTTATGACGTTTTACTGCGAACAGCTCGGATCATCACCAGTCTGAGAATTTTGAGTGACACGTGTCGTAATTTGATCTTCCGAGAACAATTACCCACTTTTTTCCAAGAGGTTGACCACAGAAGTGGTTAAACCAATTTTTTTTTTCAAAATAAGATTAAATTTAATGTAAATTTCTACGAAATTTGGCATTATTTCCCTTTTAGTGAGGGAGAAGATCATTAAAAATGATTTGGAGATGAAAAAATGAACAAAATATTCACAAATTAATAAAATAATGAGAACGGAGCTGAGGTGTTTTTGAAAAAATATAACATAAAATTTTAAAAAAGAAACAAAATTAATAATTTTTAATTCAAATATGTTTTGTTATGTGATTTAATGCCTAAATTTTGTTAAAAAGCTTCATAAATTTCTAGTTAATGGGTCAGTGAGTACATGTTGAAGTATAATCATGATTTAACACGAATTTAATAACCGGACTATTTTTAAAATTCATCAAAACTTAGATCGAAGCAAATATAAAAACAGTATCTATAGAATAATTTATCTTTACCTCTAAGCTTATGAAAAACAAAAAAATATTAAAAAAATAATCAGCATATGTATAAGATAATAAATATTTAAGATAATACAATATATCATTGATAATGGATGAGTTTAATTTAAAAAATAATGATCCGATTATTTTAATTACTCGTAGGTTTTATTCAACTAACTAAAAAATAATTATTATATTATTACCTAAAACGTTTCATATATTATTGCCTGGTGATAATTCAAAAATTAAAAAAACCTTGCAATTGCCAAAAATTCCGGTTACAGATATTATTGAGAACAAACATTTTAATTATTTCCGCTTTTAACCGCTATTTAATACTACTTATTTTATTAAAATATATTATGATAAAATAGAATATTATTCGAATTTTGTATAAAGATCTTTCTCAATTTCAATAATTTTCATTTTAAAGTTGCGTTTAAATCACTAAAATATAAAAATCAATTGATTTAATAGTAAAACAGCAATAAATGGTGTTTTAAGATGTACACATATATTCTAGATTTATGAGAATGGCATTTAAAACGTATATTTTTTTTATTGAATTCAGAATATATAGTGACACATTTTTAGAGGTCACACATACATAAACATTTACATGTATCGACCACGCCCAATGCTATTTAACTATCTGCCGCCGTTTAAATCTTCTCTATTGACATTTCTCCGGAAATGTTTTCGGTTCAGTTAAAATTTGAACACGGCAATCGAATTTTATAGCGTTTTTGGCAAAGCTAACCGCCACAAAGGGCATGGTCGCCGTTTTCAATTGAATACAATTGGAACTGAGAACGTACCGTGCCAGGATGAATAGCAACACCGATACACCCAGATACGCTGTAGCCATGTAGATCCAGACGTCTAGCGAGAGCGGAGACAGGAACGAGAACAGGTTCGGAGGTTGCTTTATCGGTTTCCTGTACAGCACTGAGATGCCCAGGTTCATGAATGGCATCGTAAAGTCGACCACTTGCTCCCTGAAACCACAACAATAGCGAATGTAGACCATAAATAAATAGTGACATGATCATGGTGATGTAACATTAAATAAATAATTATTTTATATCTATATATTAATATTTGTTCACGGTGTAGGGGAAAGTTGTCTTATATGCTACGCGTTATTTTGAGTATATTATTAATAATGATTAAATCAAAGGCAATTGCTCGTTTATTTGGTTTTCAATATTTATTTCTAAGAGTAAAATATTTTTAATAATGTATTATAGAAAGCATCTAGAAAATTATATCACTTTTTTACATGATTTTCTATAGATGTTATTATTTTAAAAACAACATGGTTTATTTAATTTAGGGTTTTTTATATACATTTTTTATAACGTGTAAAAAATGAATTAGCAGTATATAAAAATTAAGAAATAATTGAAAATAGTTTTAACTTTTATCATATTATCAGTATTCCAAATAAAGTTCGTAACTTAGGATAAAAGCAGTTTAATAAATAATTAAAATCTGATGTAAACAGTTATAAATACAAAAAATAAAAAAAACGAGTCAAATTAAGAATATCTTTGTTTCCAAATTTTACACGATAATTCTAAAAATTAAATCGTTAATAAAATAATCTAAAAATAAAGAAAAAAATATTAATTTTCTCTTTAAAGTCTTATAGAGAATATTTGGTTATTTTATTAAATACATTAATTATGTTTTCTGTAATTTTATCAAATGTAACATAAATGTCAAAGTATTTAATTTCAAATGTTTTTAAATTAATTTTTAATAAGGACATAGAATTAAAAAAATAATTATATATGCAATATTATTTCATCCCTTATATCCAAAAACTTTTTAAAATAAATAGGGTTATTTATATATTTATTTTTGAGACGTATTATAGTAGAAATTGTTACTACTTTTCAGTGATTTTTGGTATATAACTAACTAACTAAACTAAACAGTGGCCTTATAACCCTGGGGCGGGTCTTTGCCACCTGGAGGACACCTCCGTCTCAGTCATGATGTCATGACTGTAGACAGACGTTCTCCAGGTTATCTAGGCTCTTCGAATACGGGTCAGGTCGCCAGCCATATGCTAGAGTAAAATAAGCATTGTTCAAAAGTATAAATATAAAAATACGTATATATATATATTTTTTTTTCTACAAGATCTTATTTGCTTTTTTATTACTGCTTCTCTTAAATCCAGCAGTTTGGTAATCAGAAAATTTGCTATACGAGAACATCTTGTATTAGATTTGATAGGATTAGATTTTTGAGCGTTTTCGTCATTATCATTATATGTTAAATTTATCTCAACTATATAATACATAGTCTATAATATATTATTTATAATTGAGGCCTTTTTCGAGAAAAATCCCAAAAATATAACTTTTATTATACCTGATTCTAAATGAAAACATCTTTAAATTAACAATATGAGTTAATGATTGTTTTAATAAAAAAATTACTGTAAATTTGACTTAAATGTGCTGTTATATAAAATTGAAAAACACTGCTTTGTAATAAGAAAAATAGGTAATTTTTTGAAAATATTTTTTATATAATTTTGTTACTTCCCTTTCAGGTAAAATATTATATTTTAAAATGCTTTAATAAAATTTAAATAATTACAAAAATATAAAAGCAATACTTCAATGTAAAATTCAAGTCTAAATTTCCCTCCATCCGTCCGATTACGGCAAAAATCCCTCAAGGATCGAATCTCTCCTTACTTTTGTTCTCGATTTACATGAGCGATATAGCAAAGCGATAGCGAACAAATACTCTCTTGGCGCTATACGCTGATGACATTGCCATAATCAGTCGGAGAAGACGCTCCTATCTCAAAAATAAAACGTGGCAAAATTACTTAACCAACCTTTAAAATGGTCTGACAAATAACTTATATAAATCAACCATTCAATAAGCAATCTTTTCCTCTTGAAAAAAAATCAAATCGCCTAATATTAACGTTTCAAATACCTTTATTCCGTGGAATTCCGAAGCGAATCCGATGAATCTGTTATATATGTAGAATCCGTAATAAAGAAAATGAATACAAGTACAGCACATCTTCGTTCTCTTATATGCAAACAACTTTGAAGAAGAAACCGTCCTTATCGTAAGATTAAAAAAAAAAAATATATTGCCATCATCTGTCCTCATTCTATACGCTATACATTCCACACATATAAATAAGATTCAGAGAGAAATAAATACCACACTATGGATAATAATAAACGCACCCTAGTTAATTGGCAATACAGACATACACAAAGATATGAAAATCCTCTCTCTTAAAGACCCTAACTAAAATATGCAACTCCCGCCTATGATAATCTCCATACTTTTACAGATCATCTCATCCATTTCCTACCTCGCCAACTATGACCCTGAAAACTAACGTAAACTAGTCTTAATTCTGACTAAAAAGAAGATAACGTAAATAATTTAGCTCAAACTCTTTGTTTTCTCTTTTAAAACATCTTCCTTCGACTGGACTTAAACTAGTTAACAATTCTTTAACTTTCCTACAACTTTTGGCTGGCTTTTCTTTTCTTTTCTACCTATAAGATATCAGAGCTACTAACGGCTTCTTTGCTTCTGTGTTTGGGCTATCAATATTATTGTTAGGCTAGCTTTATGTAATTTTTGTTATCTTGTATATAACTTTTCTATTTAAAGTTGAGTGTTGTCGCGTGTTAGTATTGGACGTGGCGGAGATGGCGGTTGGATGAAGTCATGGTTTCGTAGATTATACGGAGCTATTAGGAGCCAGGCCGTTATCCAGGCCAATTCGGTGACGTGTGTACTACAGGAGGTGCACGTAGCACCCTATCAGACCGTAAATTAAACACAAATTGGCCCTAGCCTTATCTAATTATTATTGTTACAATCCGCGCGTTGGTAGCTCGACTCCCGAGATCATGGCTGACGACCTGACTCGTATGTGAAGAGCCTAGATAACCTGGAGGACGATCGTCACAGTCCTGGCATCAGGGTTGTGACAGACGTGTATCTGATAGAGATCGTGCAATGTCCTCCATGTGGCAAAGACCCCCCTCAGGGTTAGAAGGCCACGTATGTATGAACAATTTATCAATATGTATTAGGTGTAGCAAAAAGTCATGTCGTATTTTAAGAGGGTAGTTTTAGAATCAGTTGTTTTAGTCCTTTGGCGAGTCAAGACGTGTTATTTCATTGTGTGCTTATCGAGACACGTCTTCGCCTGTGTTCAATACAAAAAAAAAATTACTCGACCCAGTCGCAATGGACTAATTTGTTCCTTCAGAAGACCATTTGCAAAACTGCATACTCTTTCAGTTTCACTCAAAGAAAAACGTAACTATCGCTACAATACATATTTGCGACATTTATGGAGACGTATTAGATCTTAAATCAAATCCGGAAATTTTTAGGACTTAAAAGATGAGTCTCGAAGTAGACGACCCTGCACAGCAAATAAAGCCGCCATAAAATCTGAATTTGAAAAAAACCCAACTTTAACCATGAAAGAACTGTCAAATATAACCGGCACAAAGTGGTGCATTACTCAGATGGACCTCGACGCCGTTGGCCTACTGTAACAAATTGCAGAGGAAAAAAAACATGCGAACATCTGCAAGCCCAAGAGCTTACAACACCATTTCTTGCAATTTAATCACCGGAAATGAGAAGTGGGTATTGTACTCGAACATGAAGAGAAAAATAACAATGGTTTGAACGTAAACATCAGCCGATTCCTAGCCCTAGAGCAGGATTCCACCTTAAAAGACTTTTACTTTGCGTTTGATGGGATTCTAAAGGAATAATTTACCACGAAGTTTTAAAATACGGTCAAACTGTAACAGTGCAAGTGTACTATGACCAATTGGAGCGATTAAAAGCAGCATTACAAAGAAAAAGGCCGGGTCTAGCGAGAAAATCTTCCTCCTCCACAATAATGCGTGTCCCCATGTCGCAGATTTGTCCCTGAAAAAAATGGATGATTTAGGTTTGACGGCTTCACTGCATCCTGCTTACTCGCCAGATGTAGCCCCTTCAGACTATTATTTGTTTCGTTATATAGAACACTTTTTTAAAAATAAATCACTCCAAACAGAAAGTTAAGTGAAATCAGCCATTTCTCATTTTTACTAAGTCAGCAGAATTTTTTAAGAAAGGTATTTTAGATTTGGAAAATATATGGCAGTGAGTTATATAATGCAATGGTAATTATTTTTTGTAAAAATTAATCAATAAATTTGAATTTTATTGAAAAAATACTACAGAACTTTTTACTACACCTAATATATCTCACGGAAAACTCAGATGAAAGTAAAATGGTGATAATCACTGTAATATATTATTATGTGAACCGTTTAAAACCCTACATATCTGCAATAACATGATTGTTTATCGCGCAATAATCGCATTTAGCCGTAAAAAGCACAGTCGGTTTCTTTTTTTTTGCCACACAACCATTCAACGATACTACGTTAAGGCCCTGTTTATACAAAATTTGGGAACAAACATTTTTCGGAAACCGCCACAATGTGAGCCCCGAAAATATGTGTTTGTCCCGGCGCGGGTGCGTTAACTGGCATCCCCGACCGCCCCGATACTATCTGGGCAAAGAGTTAACGGACTTACCCCGGTAATACCAAACACATTACCGGGGTAATGGCGCACTCCCGCCTCGCTAATATATAGCACGCCCGCGCAACTATAAATTTTCGCGAATAGTCGTTTTGATGTAAATATTTGAGTCGAAACCTGAACCGGTGCGATATTTTCCAGTCGTTTATTCAAATGTTAAAAAAATGAGAATTATCGAAGGATATATCTAAAAAAAATCTTAAAAAAAACAATTGTTTCAAAGTATATCCTGATATGGAGCTCTGGGGAGGGTACAATTTAAGCAAAACGATTTTTAGATGTCTGCAAAACACATAATGCTAAATTTTATTCACCCTTATCGTTTCATGCGGTTCTTTAGTTGCAGTTACTCCTGAAAATGGATACCCGAGTTGTTTGTTTCGCAAAAAAAAATACATATAATAAAATTATATGAGTACTATTATAGTGCATATATAACATTGTAACGTTGATGGCTTAAAAAATATCATACACATAGATTTTTTTTTCAATTATCTTCCGGATTTAGTGATTCGGATTTTGGAACGGGGGAAATATCCTCCAATTATCCACCTTTATTGTTGTACCCGGTGTTTGTGTGCTTTTCCCACAACGTGTTTGCTGTGCCGTAATGGGGACATTAGAGAGCGAAGCGAAAGGTGAGAATTAATTGGGAATATCAAGTGGGATGCTGTACGTAAAGTCAGTAAATGCTGTCGTGTCTATAAAATCTCTTTTTTTTGCAAAATTAAAAAAAATATATACATATTGAGCGGTTCGTTTCGGGCGCACTTTCCCTCAAACCCTCGACAGCAGACGTCCTCGTTTTCCACTTAGAGATTTTAGCACGCGTTGGATTTAATGATTTCCTGGAAAAAACTCAAATCAAGTGTTTGTCTGCATAAGTGACGTATATATGAAGTGAGAAAGCTTAGATATGTACTCTGCGCACTCGAGATCTACGATTCAGCGATGCTGAAATATCTAGATTTAAAGGCTGTGCATCAATAATTTATTACATATTCTGAAAATAAAATACCGTGATTCTATTTAAACAAATAGGATTTAGATTCAGGGTCAATACTTTATCATCTTGATTTAATCTTAATTTTATCAAAAAAATATCAATAATCTATCTGGAATTTAACTTTTTATGACTGATTTAAATTTATTACATTTTTATTAGACATATTAAGGACAATTTTGCTTCTATTCATACCTAAATGATTCTTATCTCTTTACGTCATTCTTTAGGTTTCTACAGCTGTGTTTGTGAATCAATAAGTATTCTTACTAGACATAAATATAGTTATAGATTACAAATCATCAGTAACCACCATCTTTGTTGTTTAATGTTTCAGTATTTTTTTAAATTTAATATGTGAATAAGGACAACTATGTTTTTAGGAATGAAGAAATAATTATTAAGCATCTACTACATCTCGCTCTTGTCCTAATCATTTACTGTCCTTCCTTTTTTAGCTAATATAGTCAGTACGTCTTTCTTAAACTAAGGCTTAAATAGCGACATACATATAAATTTATTAAGTTTCAGAATGTTGAATACCTTCAATGATTATCTGAGGATTAACTCAACGAATAAATTATCCTACTTGAAAAGTCTAAACTATAAAAAATAAATTGATTTATTAAAAAAAATAAAGGAAATCACTCCCTGCTATAGAGCGGCACATGCGACAGTTCCTTCTATAGTGCCGCCATTTTATATTGTAGAGCCCTGGCATCATCCGACATTCATCTCCATTTTATCCGGTTTGGCTCTACGTCGCTCCATCTTCTCCACAGTCCAAAGACCTCAGCCTTGGTCTTACTCTTCTCCAGGGACAGTATGGCTTGTTAATCATAGGCCTTTTTGGTAGCTAACCTCTTCCATCCTTGACACGTGACCGGTCCACAAGAGTCTGGTCATTTTGACTTCAGCTGTGATCGGTATAACCTTGCACAGTCGCTAAAGCTTTTAATTTCTTCAGATACGCCATTCCTCTCACATCTATAGTATACCCAGCTGTCGCTCATCTTGCTTTGTTAAAGCCCAATATTTATATCCATATGTTAGGACGGGCCTGATGAGGGTCATGTATAACTTGACTTTATTCGTCTTTGAGAGGAATCTTGACCGTAAGTGCTTTTGAAGCCCAAAGTAGCACTGGTTTGCCAACATGGTTCTTCTTCGTACTTCTAAATTGGTTTCATTATTATTTGTAATAAGTGAGCCGAGGTATATGAATTCCTGGATGGCCTTGAAGCTTTTCTCTTCGACTCTCAGGGGTTCAAGGGATATGTAATAGGTTACCATGTGAAATAAAGGTTAATGCCCCTTGGTTGACAATAAAATGAACAAACTAAACACATGTGAATGTAAAATATTTGATGAATTGATTTCATGCAATTAACAAAATACAAAAAAAAACCTAACCCTAAATTTTGAATGAATGCTTAGTCTTCTATAGGATGGGTTTTATAGCGTGGTCGCTATTTCGGCGTTATAGGAGGGTTTACTGTACAGACTATGGATTGCGATGACCTTTGATGACCGTAATAGTGAAGGGCCTTGTGCCGGCTTCACTAAAGTCATCTCATGGCAAAGAGAGTCTACGAGAGCGTAAATACTATGACATCTTTAGAGTCTGCGATCCATAAGCAAAGCTTCAGTCGGGAATTATGTCTCCAAAAGACTCTTGTGAAGAGCCCAGGATAGCTTCTTCTTCAGTTGAAGTTAATCTCCACTCTGACGATATTGGAAATGCTCCGAATCGAAAACTTTGGATCCTTACCATTTTTCTTCACGAAGAAATGGGAATTTACAGATTATTCATTATAATATTATATACATATTTGAGTCTAAACTCTAGAGCAGTGGTTCTTAACTTTGTTGGAGGTACTGAACCCCACTAGTTTCATATGGGCGTTCACCGAACCCTTACATCATACGTTGTATCATTTTTCATAATATCGTACAATAAGTCGGATGTGTGTTTTGATCTCCGCCGAACCCGGGAGACTGATTCATCGAACCCCTTGGGTTCAATCGAACCCAGGTTAAAAACCACTGCTCTAGAGCTAAATAACGAACCATTACAACTCTATTAATCAAACTGATATGAAGAATACGTCTGTTCGCCAACATCTTAAAGCTAAAGGCTCTCTAGATTAAAGATTATTTTACATAATTTGGATACAAAAATTCGTGTAAAACGGATATAGACTTAAATCCACATCATCATAAAATGTATTAATAGTGAGTACGCATATACTTGGTTTGAGTGTGTCAACACGTATGTAATTAACATTCAAATTCTATGGACACTGTCAATATACTTAAGTTAATGTAAATAGTACACAGGCGAGGACACAAATGTTAATTAATTTGCATTAATTAATAAAATTAAATAAATAGTAATTAAAAAAGGCGTAGAATCGCACGCGATTGTCAGAAACAATGGCTCTAGGCTATGCAATTAAATTTGGGTATCACCCCGGAGCCAAGAATTGAATCCTGTTATTATCAATAGCGACTAATTGGGATAACAATGATGCCGATTGGATTAATTAGTTATTTAATTAACAGAAACATTGCAAATTGTAAGCCGACCGATTTTTCCGTATAAATTAAACGCACAAGATAAACAATTTAATTAGTACAATGCGTCGATTAATTATCCCCCCCCGTTTGGAATTTTAACCCGTTGATTATATTAATCGAGTGCGTTGAAAATATTTTCATATTAAAAATTTAATAATATTAATACCTTTTTTTTTAATTTCAATTTTTTGCCCGGCGTAAACGCAAAAAAGTATCAAAGTGTATTAAAAAGCGTTGCGGCGTAAAAGCGGCGACAGTAAAAAAAAACTTATTTAATAAAAACCATTTTACATGCGAAATTTTCCGAAACACGACTTTCGCTTGTTTATTGTTTATTCAAAGGGAAAACTCCGGTTATTGCTTTTATTGTTTCGCATTGTTAGGTACGCTCGCGTGTAAAAGGTTTTATGGTTTAAAATCAACGTACTACCGAATGTGGAAATTATTATCAAAAAAATATGTCTAAGAAAGCAAATTTCAAATAAAATTCTGCTATTTAGTTTTAAGAATATAATAATAAATAAATATATTTCACTCTTATATTACTTGAATTTTTTATTAAATATTTTATATTACCTTTATTTTTATTCCTAACAATGACTTTAATATGAATAATAATATACAACCATCCCTTGCTTAACACGGAATATAAGTTCTGCTTGATCACCCTGCAAACGAAACCGTGTGAAGCGACACTAACAAATACTAATATGAAAAACGGGGGAAAGCTTCTTTTATCAAAAAATAATTAAATAAATACTTATAAATTTGTTGAAACATGTTTTCTTATTTAATAAAAAATAATTCTATCATTAGAAAATAATGAAACAGTGTTATTCTATATACTTTTTGACTAAATGTCATCATCACGATCGCTTTAGAATCAATTTACGTTATGTTTCGTCGGTCGAATCCAGAAATCAGTAATCCATGTTTAAAGAAAAGCATATTTTAAGTACACCAATTCCACGATTTACGCGGTAGATACGTTCCAAGAATCAAACGCGTAAAGTGAGACTTCAAGTTCATACAAAAATGATAGGTTCCAGAAAATAAAAATCCGCGTAAATCGAGACCTGAGGTTCATTTGAAATGGGGATGGAAGTTACAGAGAAAGCCATGGCAAAACAGGCATAAAAAAAATACAATTTTATTAAAAGAAATAGATTTAATAAATCGACGACGGAATTTTATAACATCTCTAACGTATGAGGTATATTTTGAACTGATCAGGGATCCGGCGCTGACACTTCTTCTAACAGTTTTTTCGTTTTTTTAATTGTACAAACCGTAGATTCATTCAGTTTATAAGTTTTTGCAAGAGATGAAAAACTTACAACAATATTTGACGTGACCCCGATTTTTCCATCCTGTAAGCAGGATGCAATAAAGCCGCCAAACCTAAGTCATCTATTTTTTTCAGGGACAAATCTGCGACATGGGGAAACGCTTTATTGTGGAGGAGGGAGATTTTCTTTTCTCTCCCTAGACCCGGCCTTTTTCTTTGTAATGCAGCTTTTAATCGCTCCAATTGGTCACAGTACACTTGCACTGTTACAGTTTGACCGTATTTTAAAACTTCGTGGTAAATGATTTCTTTAGAATCCCAACAAACGCAAAGCAAAAGTCTTTTAAGGTTGGAATCTACTCTGGGGCTAGGAATCGGCTGATGTTTACGTTCAAACCATTGTTATTTTTCTCTTCATGTTCGAGTACAATACCCACTTCTCATTTCCGGTGATTAAATTGCAAGAAATGGTGTTGTAAGCTCTTGGGCTTGCAGATGTTCGCATGTTTTTTTTCCTCTGCAATTTGTTACAGTAGGCCAACGCGTCGAGGTCCATCTGAGTAATGCACCACTTTGTGCCGGTTATATTTGACAGTTTTTTTATGGTTAAAGTTAGGTTTTTTTCAATTTTAGATTTTATGACGGATTTATTTACTGTACAGGGTCGACCACTTCAAAGCTCATCTTTTAAGTCAAAGTTTTCGGATTTGAATTTTCTGTACCAGCGTTGACATTTTCTGACATCTAATACGTCTCTATAATTGACGCTAATATTTCTTGTAGCGATAGTTGTTTTTTTCTTGGAGTGAAACTGGAAGAGTCTGAAAAAATTCGTCCATTGCGACTTGGTCGAGTAAACATTTTTTTGTATTGAAAATAGACGGAAACGTGTCTTAACAAACACAAAATAAAATAACACGTCTAGACTCGTCAAAGGACTAAAAACAACTGATTTTAAAACTACCCGTTGAAAATACGACATGACTTTTTAATACACCTATATTTTCGCCTTTATGTGTAAAAAAATCGTGTCTTAAACTTTTCATTTGCATTGACATTGAAGTGAACAAAGCAGGATTTTTTTAAACAAATCAGAAACCGTGTTAAAAGCAACACCTTGTAAAACGTTTATAAGTGTATTAAGTATATTTTTTTAATAAATATATAATATTTTTTACATTAATTTACATATTAATGGTCACAATCTATGATAGTATCTTTAATATGAATAAAGGTATAGTTGTAAAATATTTAAATATTCGGATTCTCAAATATTCAAAATGGAAGCTCTAGTTTGTGATAGATTACGATTTTCATTACGGATATTATTTTAGAATAATTTAAACAAATATATGTTTAAATCGTAGAAAATTTTTAATAAAATATGATTGTATTGCTAAAATATAATAAAATTCAGCATACGTAACTTATACGATGAAATCTCATTTTGACACTGTCAAAATACATAGTTGTCAAAAGGTAGACGACTATTTTGACAGCTTAAATAATAGACAAAAGTCGTGGACATGTTGGGTCCATTACAGAGTTTCCCTATTCACCTGAAGTGTTGAACAGGCATCACGTTCATATTACAGGCTTCTCTAATGAAATCTTACCTAATATATGTATGTATGTACATGTGTTAAATTAAACCACTTCAAAGTTCTAACTATCCAAACTAATGTTAGTAGTATCGCAATGTTTCAAACCTTGGATTTAGCTGTTTATTAATTAAAAATTATATTAGTAGAGATGATGTAAAATATTACGAAGAGAGACAATGGAAGAATAGTTGCGATAAAAAATGTTTACGTCTGGCCTCGGGAAAAGTAATCAATCGAAAGTAATTTGGGATGCTACATCAAAGACCCGTCTGTGGCCGAAAGTCACCTTCGATATATAAATATTCCGAGTAAATTTTAATAAATTCGCATAAAAAATGGGTCTCTGTCAGATCATTTATGTTATTAATGGAATATTTGAGTTATTCCTACGATATTATTACGAAATTATTTAATATGAATGAAAATTTATGTAAAATGAACTGGGCATAAACACCACGTGCCTATCGCATATGCATTTTAACTACCTCGGAGACTCTGTGTTCTGTATCTAGTGCACAATGAACGTCTCCCGCCATAGTGATCAGGAAGTCGGCGTCAAGTATAATTGATGCGAACAGTACCCGAGATTACTATGGACCAGTGTGATGGCCCGCAGCTATTTCCCGCATATCCGTAGGGAGCAGCCAACATCCGACTCCGCATCACTTTGCAGACTAATTACCCGCTGTGAACAACCACCAGTCTGGGAGCGTCCACGACGCTAATTCCACGAATGATGTGTTTCGCCAAATTTGCCTTGGGGACTCTTGCCGTCGTTGGACTAATAACTGCGGAGCAAACGGCGAAGCTACATTGTTAACATGTTGGCTTTAATTTGTCAAATATATGTTGTGTGCATATAGAATTATAACCATATTACGTGAGTTATGTCGTGGTGTAATCAAACCACGTGCAGCACGCGGCATATCGCGTGCTGCCTTTGATTAGGTTGCAATATGAGATATTTAACATTAATTGAAGATGGTTATGCTAATGTTATCTAATTTGAACATTATAGTATACATAAGATGGGTACCGGAATAAGATCAATATTTTATAAAGTTTTGGTCCATGCTATGAAATTATTTATTATACCTGAAGCTATGTTTGATTGAAAGAAAATATGGTTATCTGAAGGAGCAATTTTTTTTATTAATGATTACTATTTTTAATACCAAAATTCGATACTGAATCGTGGTGACTGTATATTAAGGTTTTGGATTTTGTTTTACCAGATTTTTATTTTACCCATAAGTATTGTCGTTTTTTCGATGCGCCATCTTTGAAATAGTCTCCTTCAGTCTGTTAAGCAGTAAGGACGTGTAGCGGCTACCTGCTCGTGGTCTTCAGACAAAAAAAACAGTTTCTTTATCCCTCCGACGACAATGGGAGAGCCTTGTCCGTCGGAATAACATCTGCGGAACTGTATATTTTTTCAATATCATTTGAAAAAGAAAGCGATAGAGGCTACGAAGGATATTTACGAGATTTATGGTAGCATATTGGATGTCAGGGAATGTCAACGATGGTTCAAAAAATTTAAATCTGGCGATTTGTGTTTGGAAAGCGAGCCTCGAAGTGGATGACCTATCTAGGCGGATGAAGCAGCCGTGAATTCTGCAATCGAAGATGACCTGATGCTGACCATTAAAATATTATCGGAAAAGGTCGGTACATCCTGGTCCTGTACTCAGAGGATCCTAAAGAAGTTGGGAAAGATTAAAAAAGGAGGTGTTTGTGTCCCACACGCATTCAATGAAGTTGGCCTGTGAAAAAAATCAGGATCTTGGATGGGTCACCCTGTTGCATCCTCCATACTCGCCGGATCTCGCACCATCTTATTTTTACTTATTTCGTACTATGGAACATTTTCTAAGAGATCAAAATTTCAATTCCTTATCAGAGGTAAATACAGCCCTATCAGACCATTTTCAGTCAAAACTTGCAGAGTTTTACAAGAAGGGCATAAATAATTTGAAAGAAAGGTGGCAGAAGGTTATCGATAATATGAATTAATGGGGAATTAATTTGTATGTTAAAAGTTAAATAAAGTGTAAGAAAAATTGTTTTGAATTACATTGAAAAAAAAATGACATTACTTATGGGTACCCCTAATACATGGTGGCCTTTTAATCCTGAGGCGGGTCTTTGCCACCTAGAGGATACTACGCGTGACCTTTCGTCCTCTAGGTTATCTAGGCTTTTTAAATACGGGGCAGGTCGCCAGTCATGGGCCCGGGAGCCGAGCTGACTGGTCAGGTGCTACGGACATCTCATTTAGCACACACGTCACCGAATTGGCCTGGATAGCGGCCTGGCTCCTCATAGCTCCGTAGAATCTACGAAACCATAATTGTACTAACCGCCATCACCGCCACATCGAAAACCGTCACGTGACAACACTCGACCATGCCATGGGTTACAATTATTATTACTAATAAATATAAAATTAAGATTTTTCAAAATAAATTAGGGAGACCGAGAAGTAATTAAAATTTCTTCGATGTGCTCATTCACAGTTAGTTTGTGTGGAGCCACGGTCTCGTCTCACAAACACTTACGTTTTGTTATTACGTTAAAATTGTAAATTTTAAAAATGGTTAAAAATGGAAATAGGAACCTCAAAAACATCGCACAAAAAGGACGATTCCAAAAATTAGACGATGATATCCTGAAGGCGATGCTGGATGCAGATCCTCATCAAACAATTGAGGAATTATCATTGAAATTTGCCTGTCCATGGTTTATAGTTCAGGATCACCTTCGTCGTATAAGAAAATTGTACAGGCAAGAAATTTGGGTTTCTCGTGAATTGACAGAGACGGCGCTCGATCAACGGCGTACTATCTGCGCGTTTTTTTTGTCTCGGTATGAAGCCGACCCATTATTGCGGAGAATTGTAAATGGAGATGTAAAGTAGGTGCTATACAATAATCCTGTATAAAAAAACAATGGCTTACTTCCAGAGAAGTATCTGTTCCGAATCCTCGACCGTCACTAACAATAAAAAAGGTCCTTGTTTGTGTTGTGGGTTTTCCTAGAATTATACACTCTGAATTACTTGAACTAAGTTAAACCAATACATCGATGATGTATTGTGAACAACTCGGTTGAATGAAATAAGAGCTTATAAGAAAAGGATCTGTTTTGGTCAATAACAAGAAAACACGAGGACTTACTCAAATCATGCAAAGATAAGGAAGTTTGGATTGGAACTATTAACTCCTCCACCCTATTCACCGGATCTTGTGCCGTCGGATTACCATTGATATCTTTTCGGTATCCTTAATTTAAAACAATTGATTACTTTTCGGTATCCCTAATGCAAAAAAGTTACAAAACTAATTAAATCGATCGATGACAGATTTTAGGTCTAGACATTTTATTATATAAAATTAAGAATAAAAAATAGAACAATGAAAAAATATTTACAAATATCTTTATACTACTATTAGTACAATCTGTTCATGACTCAGAGAACTGATTAAATAATAAAAAAAAAATTCTTTCCGATTTGATGTAGAAGACTTACTTTTCATCGACAATAACAGTTATTCTGAATTATGGATCGGTTATTCGAGACCGTTGGAGAAAGTTAGCGCTCTACCCAAATTCTTTGCAATATTTTTCAGTGCCTTTTCAAATGATCCTTTTCACTATTAACTATGTTAATTAAATAGATAGATTATCTATTTTTACCAATTTAAACGTTCAAAATCATCTATAACCATGTCGAGGATGATATCTCTATAATGATTATATATTAGGATGATTTAATTTCAATTCTTTATTAAAAAGAAAACAGAATAAAATACCACAATGTCTCTTCAATATCCGAATGCAGGATTTATCTTTTCTCTACAAAAGTTTTTACTTTTAAATATATATATATATGCAGAGCCTAAATAGTTAGTAAACAAGTATATGATTTATTTAAATTTTAAAATGCGAAAGTTTAAAAGATAAAGTGTATTAAAAAGCTCCGAGAATACGTCTAGAATTATGTATTGTTTTATTTTATTGCGATTGTACAGATAGAATGCGGATAATTTTTTTTTCAATCTCATATTTATAGTTTGCCAAAAGCTTAAAATCCGCAGACAATTTATTAGTGAATCTATTACTGTGGGCGGTATATTTTATGGAGGGTAATAAAATAAATATCGAGATTAATATCACGAATTCATAGTCTTAATTAAACGCAGTAATAGAGCCCAGTAAAATGAATATTTATTATTTTATAAAAAGATTTATTTTTTAATATTTCAAGGATATATTAAAATCGTAGCTTTATTTTATCTCTATCTACCTTTTTATTGAACATTTTTTTATTATTATTCAGATAAGAGATATAGTTAATCTTTATATACATCAAGTGAATCTTGGAAATATTGAAAGTGTATAATATTCAATACATTCTTAAAAAAAAACTTGATAATAAAAATATAAATCTAGAGAAGTAGCAAAATAAAATCGCAGTGAGCATTCTAAAATATCTTATTTAATGCGTTTCACAATGTTCTCGTGATTTATTATATTGAAATATATTGATGGTAATAAAACCAAGAATAAATTTACTTTGGATTACTATGCTAAAAAATTGACACATTATCCAGATAATAAAAAAATCTAGCTAAGAAACAATAGTATATATTAGTTTGTAGTTTCCAAAAAAAATGGATTATATCAGGTATTTTTCTATAAAAAAAGCCGTGTTTGAAACTTTGACATACATCGTGAAGAGTTGGTTCAGAAAGGGATAATTCAATACCTGCAGACGTACCGCAAGTGTTGTTTAAGTGCTTTATTATAAACCGATGTTATGAGCAGAACTCAATTATTTGTAAGTGCGCAAATAAATCGAGTCTGAATCGTTATAGTAAATAATAAAACGAAACTTTAGCTCGGAAAAAATATATAAGACGTGACCCATTGCCATAAAAACCTAAAATAGTTCGGCGCCATATTTTTTCCCTGCTCGATTATGGATAATGTCGTCATATTTCAACGGTTGCCAATTTCAGTCGCAATCTCCAAACCGACTAAAGCGGCGATAGATCCGCCCGGAGCGAGCGCAGATTTTCCGAGGGCTTTCCCAAAATGACAGGTATAACTTTTTCACGCTACAAGATCATTAACGAGTCGGGCGAGCGTATCAGTCAACTTCAACATCAGTCAACCAGTGCCGGGGATATTGGATTCGGTGATGAATGGCGCAAACCATTCCCCAGGGACACCGGGTCCATTCATTAAGGCGATCTCTTTACTTTTTGCTAAATAAATTACTGCCGTTAGCATGCTTATCCGCAGAATGTTCATTATACGAAAAATTAATCGCTGATTTTCACACACATGTCGCAAAATCCCGGCTCGTGAAAGCCCGCAATACGTGTCACAGCCTGCGAATATTTAAATTCGACCCACACCCTCGACGTCTGCCATCACTCCCGTCTGCTCCTTTGGGGGCCTTGAACGGGACCTTATTGTTTCTTCGTGGTCTTTTATGACGAAGGTCGAGCGTGGCTGCGACCTTTTGACATGGGCTAAGAAATAACAGAATGTAGGCTGCTATTAACAACCGTGTACTTAAAAAGAAATGTTGCTAATAAACAGCACCAGTTGGGAGCAAGTGTAGGTTAATCTGGGATAAGGTCCCTCTAGGGCTCCGGTGTCGCGCATCGTAATCAAGTGCTCAACATCACCTGGATCGCCGGTTAAATTTTTACGCGGATTGGGCGAAATGATAAATTAGACAATTTTACCAAAATTAAAGGTTTTTCGTCTCTTTATGATTATAAAAACAAATTAAATGAAAGATATGCATTTAATTAAATAATATATAAATAGTAAAGTTTTTAACACTCAGATATCTATCAGGAAGAGTAAATATTCCAGATTTATATATTTATTTATTATTAAAAAATATTCAAGTGATCGTTTTAAACTGGAAAACTTTTCCTGAATTTTCCTCGCTGCGGATTGGGCGTTGTCGTGTTAAACTCGTATTTGACTCGATATTTCTGCTATTTTCTAATTAAATTCAAATTCAGACGAGTCCGTTATAGAGAGAGGATCTAGATTATAGTTATAATAAAATAAGTTCGCGATTTATTGCTTTGGAAAGTTTTTGCGTAAATTGGAAAGCCGCATAAGTCGAAGAAAATTGAATTAAAAATAGAAAATTTAAATTAAGCATTCTTTTATTGAAAGTAAGATGAAAAATTTACATACATACACCTAAGATATACTTAAGAAAATATTATTTTTTCAGGTACCCTAATTGTACGTGAATTTAGGACAAACAAATATATATATGCATTTGTATAATAGTAATATCAAGCAATATCTCTTCATTCATTGCTTTGGATACTTTCACAAATCGTTCGGGATCAGGATCTTGCTTCTAGAAGCTAGCTAAGATCATATTTAAATAATCACCCATCATCGTAGTTTGAAATTCCTTTGGTTGCTCATTTAATTCCTCTTATTTAAAACAAATATCTTTTATTTTGTCGCCTTTAAATTACATTAGTATTGCTCATTTCGGTTAAACGTTTGTTAATTAAACAACCCACTCTTTCCAAAAATGGATAAACGATTATTTGTTTTGTCGATGAACGACTCGAAGTCTACTTGAAACACTTTTTCAATTTTTTTTTACTATTCGGTTAAATTTTCAAATGACAGCTAGTAATGTTTTAGTAATATTAATATTATAAGTTATTTGTTTTTAGAATTTTCAGTAGCATTTTCTTCATGTGAAGGTGATAGCCTATCATAAGAAATCTTAAAACCCGGCAAACATTCTCTCTTTGTGATATGTACGACTGATCTATCATTTTTCTTATATATACTAGTTTCATTGTTTTATTTTTTTTTATTTATTTATTTATTTAAAGACAATGCGTGATTGGCATTACAGAATGACCCAGTTCGCCAATCACGCATAACACATAATAATAGGCGTTAAATAACACAACAACAACATATTACAATAAATTGGAAGAAAGAATATAAAAAATTTCATATAGGATATCAATAAAACGGCTATATTTGACATCGAATATATCCACATATTCGGCCAAGTTTAAGAGCAAAGTAATAGCCTGGCTACCGGAGAGTTTTGAGTGAGCCTGTCCGCCTCGGCGGAAGAAAAGCACACGTGAACGGGTCTGATGCAGCAGTGAGGTGGCGCCTTATAAGGACAACTCGCACAGCAATACAAGGTATTGCGCCAACCAATAGCTTGAAGAAGCGCTTTGCCAAGTAAATCGATCTTTCTTTTCCTCAAGGGTTATATTCCGGCAACCTGCACCCATGCGCTTTCGGGGTATAACTTGGTAGAATCCAAACTCGCTCATGTAGAGATACCTATTACATTTCTTCTATATCTTCTCTAATCTGAGGGAATTCGAGGGGTCATAAAGCGCCCATATAATGGAACCTGATTTAAACAAGCTCCAATGTATCGTATAGCACTCGTATAGCTAAGGTGCTACGTATGTGACGAGAATTTCTCGAGATGAAGCTCAACATTCTTGACGATCTCATACACATGTCCGATACATGTAAACTAAATTTTAACTTAGAATCAAAACAAAATACCTGTGATCTTTGCATATAATACTGCTTAGAGAGCGAGTTATACCCCAAGATCAATTAAATATGATGGGCTCTTTTAATCTGGAAAATGTCATTGTTTGACACTTTCTAATACCTAATGGAAGACGATTTAGTATTGACCTGAAAGAATCAATGTCCAGCTGCAACGAAAGGGCATCTTCCAGTGAAGTAATAGATCGAAATATTTTTTAATCGTCTGCGAAAAGTGAGGACTTCATACTTCGAAGGACACGGCGAATATCATTTATAAAGCAAATTAAGTAGGTCCTAAATTGGATCCTGCGGAATACCGGAAGGTGTATTGTATGTATACGACGTTTGGGAGTCGTATTTCACATATTGTTTCCTCTGAAAGGTAACTCGAGGAAGAAGGTAATGTGATTATCCGATAACCCAAAACTGTCTAGTTTAAAAATGAATCTAGCATGATCGACTTTATCAAACGCTTTTTCAAAGTCGCTTATAGATAACGTCAACTTGGACCCCCTTGTCCAGTGACTTAGACACAAAATTTGAAAAACCAAGAAGGTCCGTGACTGTTGAGCGTCCAGGCCGAAATCCATGTTGCTCATCGATAATTCTACACTCAATATGGTTAAATATGTATTTATGCAGAATCATCTCGAACAACTTAGCAGGTCCAGATAGAACAGCCACTGGTCTGTAATTGGCGATATCTGACTTTATCTCCCCTTTTAAATATGGGAGTGACTTTTGGAAAGTTTCCACAAGTCTGAAACTGACGACTTTTATCGGATAGGTTGAAAAATATGACGAAGAGGCTCATGGCTCATCTTGACATGCTTTGGGGAACGAAAAGAAGGTATACGATCGGGTCCAGCTGATCGTTTCCTGAAATTAATTTTCCAAAGCAAACGTCATTTTGAGCTTTGTCTACGGTGTCGGATGATTAGCCGTGGTGCATCTGAATAAAGTAGGATGATAAACCAATATCGCGATCAGTATTATCCCGGGCGACAGAATACCGACTGGAAGTAGCTAGCAAAGGAATTGATACCTGTTTGAGTTATGTAGTAACACCATCAAAACCATGTGCTTTGATACGGAGTTGTCAGTCTGTCTTTGCTCACCGTAATTCCAAAAAATTTGAGATTCCATCAGACGCTAACAACACGTAGTCGCGATGGTCCTGTGAACCGTCACCTTGTACTTCCATTCCACTCTGTGGATGGAGGCTCTTTGCTACTAGGGTAATTCGCCTCCTTAGAGAACCATTTGGGAAAAAAACTTTGCCAAAGTCGCGTTTGCTAAGACACTAATCAAAATAATTCCATAAATAGCCATAACTCGAGTTAAGAGGTTCATCGTTGCACTCGCAACATTCCTGCCAGTCAGTGCTTTGTAAAGAATTAGTGACTAAATTTAATTTATCATTAGGAAAACGCCAAGATTCCTACATCATTCATTGATTCACTATCATTATTATTTACATCGCATGATGCTATATAATATTTCTTTAGATAACGATAGACGATGCGTAGGATGATAATTATCTTCGGGTACTACATACATTGTCAGATCTTTTACACCACAATTTAAGATTGGAAAAAAAACTAGATCTAAACATTTATTACTCTGAATTGGCATATTAGCTTATATTGTAATTGAATTAAATAATGAACATAATATGCTTATTGCATCATTAGTGGTGTTATTGCCTGATGTAACGTTAAAGTCACCGCATATTAAAAATTTTTTTTTGTGACAGGTTAACATTTTTGATGACATTGTCACAAAAAATGTTTAAGTTACCCACTTGGCCGCTTGGTGGAATAATTTATGTAAACAATCGCTGAATAATACGCATAATTTACGCAATAATTGTAATAATAATAATAATTTACGCAATAATTTACGCAATATTTACGTAATAATTTACGCAATAATTTATGTAAACAATCGCTGAATAATACGCAGATAAATTGAAGAAAAATAATAAAAAAGTCGGAAGTCGCCGAATAGTTAAGGGTTTGTTTTATCTAATATTTGTCATCCGCGATAAATCGCTGAATAAAGAAGAAAATGTTGTTTGTTAGCTTCAATTTTTATTCTACACTGAATGCTTTTTATAAATTAGGCTTTACTCTATCAAAGTCGCAAACATTATGAATAAAACTAATAGACCAAGGCTGAATGAAAGCAGGTGTTAATTTTCGTTGATAGAGAATTACAATAATAAATCAAGAAGTCTCTCAAAATTCGATCTTCAGTGTCGACAATACATAAAAAAAAAATTTAGAAGGACGGGTACCGCAACTGGCCAACAAAGAAAAACGAAAAAAAACGCGAAGATTTTCTTTACGAGACAAAGATTTAAACATTTTTTTTAGCGATTATAACGACAAATGAATAGTTTATGAAAAAATGAGAAGGAAACTACTTAGGTAGGTTTTTTTTATGAATTTAGTGATATATGATAAGAATTATTCACACTAGATTATTTAAATCAGACTAACTAAAAAACAATAGATTTTATCTAATAGAAAAATAGTATTCTTTAAGACAATGTCGATAACAAGATTAAACAACTGAATCAAGATGCATTATTCAGATTATTACCTATGTAGATCTTTAGGACATTTACTGAATAATATAAAAAAAACAATAGTGCAGATAAAGTAAAAAATCATTTAGGTTTATATTTTTCGTAAAGACCTTCTAACTATTATTTAAAAAATACAAGAAATATTGGAAGTGGTTGTTTGTAATAAGTGTAATTAAAATTACAAATAATATGTTGTGCTAATTATAAAAAAAACATTAATTTGTTTCCGGATAGTGTAATATTAATATATTGCCATATTTTATTCATATTAAAAATCAAAATAATGTTTTTTCATGATTTTATATTCTCATGCAATCTATGTATGTTGTATATGTACGTATAAAGAGATTCAAGTCAAACACCATCATGTCAAATTATATAAAACGTTCATGGAACATAATACGAATATGAATAATATGATGGAAATATTCATCCACGTTGAAAATCCCCATCCACTTTAAACATCTCGAATAGCGGTCGTATTATGTTGCGTGAAAAACACAGACAGACAGCTAGCAATTCCTTCCAAAATTCACTACATATATTCTCGTTATTGCTTTATATAAAAAAAAAACATAGAGGCAACCCTTATCTAGCTAAATATTCCAGACGTATATCCCGGATAGAACGTTTTCTAGAACCCTTTCACTCCGATGAGTCGCATTGATGAATTTCTATATCGCATTTATCTCCGTGCAATATTCTTTATTGGCAAAGACAAAAGCGTACAGATTGCAAAATGCGAACGTACACACGTGGTCGGACTGCAAAGGTTAGTTATGGCGAGAGTTTGCTTACCTGTCGAAAGTTATGGTGAGATCGGCAATGGCGAGGTCCGCTCTTTGATCCAGCAACTCCCTGACCATCCCGTCCCACTCCCTGGTCTCTCTGTTATACGATCCGTATCTGCCGTCGGGAACTAGTCTGAAAGTGTAGTTGAACATCAGGATTCTGGATATCTCATGGATCAGGTCGATGCCGTAGCCTTCAAACTGTGCGTTTCCGGTCAGCTTTTCACTAGCTTCTTTTCGCATCGAGTATGGCGAGCTCTGAAAATTAAAAACATATAATATTATTTAAAATACAGTATACTCAAGATTATTCTGGCTAATACTAAAAAAGGGCCTCAAAAACAATAAAAAACTATTCCTTTTTAAAATACAATTATATATATATACATTTCAAAAGCAGAGTTATTATATTTATTCCGACAATGTGTGAATTTACTTTATTGACAAGAATCTTTTAATATTTCTACATCTAATAAATTTTCATCCACGACAGGAGTGTTTAAGACTTCATTTTGAACCAAGTTGAGTTACGTTGGGATATATTATTTTTGTCCCTTTGAAGGATATTGGTTTTTCAGTCTTTTCAATCACCAATAGTTTATTTTTTTGAATTTCAGATGAGTCTTTGTACTAACTACATATATTTCAGAGAGCTTTGATGTAGTTTCCACCTATTCGAATATCTTTCAGATTTTTTTAACTATATGATTTGGATTCATCCACGGATAAACCGTACTCGGATAATTGAAAGTGTGCTCTATATAAAAATATTTAAATGACAAACTAATCACATTGTCTATGTTCATTATAATTAATCGTCAATTTAAATACAGAAGACACAGGTGCATATAAACATGTTATAATAAATAAATACATTATTATTTTAATTAAACCACAAGAAGAATATTCCATATTTAATTTCTTAAAATATTTAAATTTAAAGCAATTTAAATTGAACCTTTATTTAAGAGAGCTTTATATACCACTGATGTAAAATTTTAAATAGTATATAAATAAAACTCTTTCTATTTGTTATAATGATATATAAATATTAATAGAGCTTGAGAGAAATTTTAAATCAGGTAAATTAAAACATTGATATAAAAAGCCTTAAAATGAAATTTTCTCAATATTATTTCACATATTTATATTAATTATATAATATTAATATATAATTTGATTTCTGAGAATATTCCAGATTACTAATTATAAGCAATTGCAAATAATAAAGCTTTAATTTTAATCTTAAACGAGACCGTTTGATAAAAAAATATGACTTTTACAAAAAAAATCACATACAAGTATCATTAGAATTTACAAAATTACTATTAACTTTATATCTCTGATTATCCTGAAAAATAAAAACTTACAGGGGAGTGAAATAGCTATTTAAAGTGTTTAAAATTCTTAAACTAAAATACGTAGAACTGTCATTTAGATTTTTTAACGCCATTTATCATACATTTAGTGAAAAAATCTATTATAAATTTAAGGATTTTTGTTCATATTTATTTGTATTACACGTCAAACGTTTTTAATTGGGTTTATATCTGGAGAGAGAGAGAAAGGCCAAGGCATAATATGAAGACTTTTATTGTCTTTCCAGGTAATTGTTTTACAGGACTTATGGCGAAGAGCTTCATCTTCCATAAACATGTATAGATTTTTTTTAAATGTATTGTCAAACAATAAAATAAGTCCATTATTTAAAACACAGGAATTTACAACTCCATCGCACAATATTTATGCCGATGTCAAATTGCATTCCATATCCACTAATAATAATTAGTCTGCAGAATGCCTTTAAATCTAAATTCGTCCACTATTAGCTTTAGTCATTGTATTGGCATTGTTTATGGAATTTGGTCTTATAGAGGTTTATTTGCAACCCTTTTGTGTAGCTCAACACCATGGAGATAATTTTTCACTAGTCTTTCGAAGAGATTGATTATCTATGTGACCTTATCATCAGATTTTTTTGGGCCACCAACTACTGTTTGTATCACCAAACCTTGTTTTCTAATCTGAGGATTCAGGCCTAACATATTTTTGAGACACAGATGTTTTTATTTTTCATTTAATCTAGAAAATCACTTGATGAATTTTGAGATATCTTCGGTTAAAATGTAGAGTTAATCAATCTCAAGCAATCTTGGTATTCAGGGCCTTTCAGAAATGCAACTAAATATACATTTTAACAGTACAAAGGTCTCAAACCTGAAATTATTTTTAACTAACAATCAAACTATTTTTTGTGCGTCTTTTTACTTCTGACACATTATTGTTATATTAAACAATTATACATATTATACAATTATACAATTATACATGTCACTAATAATTAAATATATATATCGGATATTTTCCATAATATATAAGACAATAATTAGCTCATTTGTTATATGAAAGCTCGTTCTAGCTTTAAGTCATTAAGGCATATTGTTATTATTGATTATATAATTATTATACCTTATTTAATTATATTTGTAGTCATGTTTATTGGTATTATTCAATATAGTTTGGCAATATTTATTTAAATAGCTTCAAAAATATTTAATAAAATAAAATTGTCTTACCAATATGGTAGTTACAACCAGCGTCTTGTTCTGCAATATCTCGACAATTTCCCTCTGCGAATCACCATAAGTCCTCGTGTAGTTAACGCCTTCTGAAGAATTCCAAGTGCCGACTTTCCTCAATCCGTCTTTGCTCAGCTCGACGATATCCAATGAGAAATCACTGCGAAATCCTTCGTGATCAAATTTAATAACGCCGGTGAGTCCTTTCATCTCGACCTGAAAGGGTTAAAATAATTTAATGACAAGGCACCGTGTCGATAATTTCTTACTCTATTATTAACCTGAACCGGAATTCAATTATCGAATGAGGTGAACTCGGCACACACACACACATACATACATACACCTATGTAATTAGCGCAAATTAATTATTATAGGAAAATTAAATACGTATTGATCCGTGTCTTAAATAGGTAACACGATAGTACTCAAATCTGCTGAATTTGTTGATACAATGGGCTCTTTCAATTGAATTATTGGTCTTACGGTGGTTATTGTCCGGAATATAAACTATAGCAATTAATAAACTTGAATATGTAGGTGCCGATGCGAGGCAGAGTGTATCGCCACCCACACTAATTTTGTTTGGTATCTTGTGATGTATTGTCGATGGCGTAGCTCATTGTTGGCGAAGTTTTGGCAACGTGCAAACCAAAGTTGGCAAAACTATCCGCAATATTAATCCGACGCCGATAAGTTCGACTGCGAGTTATCAAATTCCGTGTAATAATGTATCGCATTTAATTATCATCAAAAATATACGTGTTTCCTCTAACGAACTCTCTTGTGCAGACTATTTCTGGAAGCTACCAATCATGAAACTTCATGAAAACCAAAATTTGATTATGTGCATTATTTTAAACATATTATTTATAGAAAGAAAATAAAATATACATTTATAACTTAAAAAAATCGTCACAATCGTAAAAGAATTGCACGTTTTCGCTTTTACACGGTTTTTTAAAAAAAAGTTGAAAATAAATATTGAAAATAATCAATAATAATAATTTTATTTGTTCGTGCGCCCACTGTAGGTTTGCATTCCACTGTAGTTGTGCATTCCGCTGTAGGTGGGCATTCAACTGTAGGTGTGCATTCCACTGTAGGTATGCATTCTAGTGCAGGTATGCATTCCACTGTAGGTGTGCATTTCACTGTAGGTGTGCATTCCACTGTAGGTGTGCATTCCACTGTAGGTGTGCATTCCACTGTGTATGTAATGTCTCTTCCCGCCATTCGGCGTTCATCCTTGACTTGAAAATGGAGAGAGTAATAGATGTTGCTAGATTATATAGCATAAATATAACCCTTGAGAAAAGAAGATCGATTTACTTGGCAAAGCACTTCTTCAAGCTATTGGTTGGCGCAATACATAACCCCCTTGTACTGTGCGAGTTGTCCTTATGGCGCCACCTTCACTACCATCGAACCCGTTCACGTGTAAGCTTTTTTTCTTCCGCCAAAGGCGAGGACAGGCTCAATTAAGAACTCTCTGCAGCTGGTAGAGCTATTACTTTGCTCAACCATTTGCCGAATATGGATATATTCGATGTCAAATATAGCCGTTTTGTTGATATCCTATATGAAATATTATAATTTTTTCTTCAATTCTATTGTAATATAGGTTTGTAATATATATTTTCGTTATGTAATATATAATATTTATTATGTAATATATATTTCATGTATTATTATGTGTTATGCGTGATTGGCGAACTGGGTCATTCTGTAATGCCAATCACGCATTGTCTTTAAATAAATAAATAAAAAAAATAAATAAATAAATGAAGCTACAATAAGAACCATTAAAAAAAATAAAAACTCAATTAGAAAGAGTGTAGCAGCTAACACTACGAATACGAGCACAACTTCATATTTCAGAGATATTGCAATGGAAAACATGGAGAAGGCCTTAATGATTTAGATAGAGGACCAAACCCAAAAATGGATGCCAATTGATACCAACGCTATTACAAATAAAGCATTGGTGATTTCACAAGTACCAAAGAGAAGTTACCATCCTCTCTTTTTTTTATCTGAAAAGAAGTAGGCTACAGTAAGTCATGCTTGGTTCGAAAGATCAAATCAAGACACTCTCTACATAGGTGAACTGGCATCTGGCGATATAGATGCAGCGCAAGAATGTCCAACAAAATTTGCTGAAATTTTTGCCATCAATTCATATACTCCTAATCAGGTTTTCAATGCTGATGAGTAAGAGTTATTTTGGAAAAAGAGGTTTAATTAATAAAAGATACTAATTTTGTTTTAAAGAATAATTTTGTGTTATTTATGTATTTTAAAAAAACAATCAAATTATGTGTTTTTTGTGTACTTTCTCGATTTGCTAATATTTTACATTGAAAAATATACAATTTCGATTTACACTTTTCAGGAACCTATTTAACGGTAAATCGAGGATAGGTGTATTATAATTGTAATAATATTATTGGCAACAATCTTAATAAAACTATAAAATCATTTTTTTTTGGCGAATTAATTCTTTCAGATTTAGGGGGCCGTGACATGAAAGTAATTGGGAAGCACTGATATAAAGTATCATCAGCAGAAACAATCTTTTTCTATATATTAAAAAAAAGGTTTTTTTGCTATTGAAGTAAAATTCACTAAAGTTGATGCAAAATATTCTTCTATACCTTTCTCACAACTTCCATAGATCGTTTTTTGTTTAAAAATGTTGCATCAATCGAAAAAAATAAAAAATGATAATCTGAACGAGCTAAATAAGCATATATGACGGGGGAAGAAGAGCATTCCATTCAAGCTCTTTTAATTGATTTTTAGTCATCTTCGATGTATTATTGTGTTGTCGTGTTGCAATAATATTGATTTTAGATTCAAAACAGCAGTTATTTTTAACCATATTACTGAATTAAAATTATCTAATTAGGGACAGTATACTTAATTCGTAATTTTTTTTACCATAATAAAAGACTTCTATGGTAATGGATGCCTTTTGTATCGAATCATACACTCGAAAGTACTTTTTTTATTGTTACATCCAATCGAGGGGTTGGTTTTGCTACCCACTCGTTCAAATCTATTGTTGTTTGCGTCGTTGGTTCTTACAGTACCAACTTTTTGTCTTAAATCACTAAATGGTGAAAAAAAAGAAGATTTTATCTTTTTTCTATTAATTTTTCATATGTACACTCCTTTGGTCTCGCTCATTATATCGTGTTGCATCCATTTTTTCAGATATTTTTGCACATAAATTATGATTATTCAAGCTTTTAAGTTAATTCTCGTGCAGTCAATGCTGGTTTTGATTCGATTTCTGCACGAAATACTAACGTCAATATCTACTCACACTACTTTTTCAGTTTAATGATTGTTTTTCAAGGAAAAATTATCACTTTGGGATTACCGAACACTTAAACATTCTCCATATACGTCACAAATAATTCAAGTTGTACAAAATGCAATAATATATTAATTATTTGTCAGGTATAAAATTCTCCGTCTTAGGCTACTATTAAAAAATGACTATTTTTCATTAAAATTACGTTCTTCGGTTGTCTACTAATGAATAGAATACAAGACATGTCTTGTAATATCAATGACTAGAATACAACTGAAAGCCAGAAATGATTTTTTAGAATACGCTCTAATAAAATACATTGCTTTTTTTGGGGAAAGAAAATCACATGCATTTTTATAATATTTTAGAAAATAAATAATTATTTGAACGAGTAATCAAATGAAAAGGTATGTCAAATGCCAAAATACCATTAACGTATATATTTGTTGCATAATAACTACATTTTATGCATAAGGTAGGAATTAGCGCAAATTGAATACCGTCAAAGTGCAGATTAATTGCAAATATCATAATTAAATCAGCGAATAACCACATTCCATTCAAATTACCATTAGTAATATTTTAAATTAATTAGTGCTGCACTATATTTCGTAGAAGGCTTGGTGTTTGTACATAATCTGACAAAACCACGAAACTTCCCTGAAACGAATGTAAAAAGGTATATCCATATTGCGAAATTAATTAAAGCTTACTTATGTATGTTTAATACATAATTAACAAGTTTCAAACTCGAGTATTATGGATGATTGATTGCTCTATCAGAAACAAGAGCTTTAAGCCGAGATTTAAGTTCAAACTTTATAAATTTATAACAATTTATTTTTAATTGTGATCTAATTTTGTCAAAGGATCGAGGAAAAATTTATTTAGTGAAATACAATTAAGATTTTATGTCGCTTATTACGCAATTTTCACAATTCGACGCTCTCTATACGTTTCTGTCGTAATTTCCGCCAGATTTTCCGATCCTTGCTCATTGATGCAGTGTGCAAAATCATAATTAATGTCGCTCAGTATGCAAATTAGCCGATTCACACGATATTTGAACAAAGCGAGGCAACCGACGACACGTTGCCTTCGAACTG
Organism: Philopotamus ludificatus; assembly: GCA_022495035.1. Lineage (NCBI taxonomy): Eukaryota > Metazoa > Arthropoda > Insecta > Trichoptera > Philopotamidae > Philopotamus > Philopotamus ludificatus. The sequence continues at coordinate 410 of JAGXCT010033572.1, read as the reverse complement.
TGAAGCTGGTGGGCGCTCATGCACAAAATCGTTTGATCCATATCAAGTCAAAGCAAATTTTTTGTGCTTATTTGTGTGCGAATATAAAGGCGGAATGCTGAAAAAAATATGGGCCGGCTAATATTTTTACGCGGCTGAAAATGTGTTTGCTTTGCAGGCCGTAAGCAAACAAAACGCGACCATAGCCGAGAAAAATCTGGAGCTGGGGGAATAGCGTGCGGGTAATTACGCGTGCTCGCACACCTAAATTCTGTACAAACACCGGGTGTAATAACGAAAAAAAAAATGGGAAATTCATCGTGTCCATCTTGCGAGAGCACGAAATCTTTGTTTTGATGTAATTATTATTTTTCAACATTGCGAAAATACCGAGATTTCGCTTTGTTTTATTTGGAGAAATTAGCTGCCTC
>JAGXCT010033571.1:0-21602 GCA_022495035.1 Philopotamus ludificatus | reverse complement strand
GTATATATCTCATTTTTTTGTGTCTTAAGCAAATGCGCGAAGCATGACCGCCACAGATCCATACAAATGTTTCCATCATTAAGTGATTTTGCTTCGGAAAATGAATTAGGGAGGGGGTACAATTTATGATTATTTTGGTCAAAAAAGTTTGGAGACCGCTGATCAACCGACTTTGAAAAGGCGTTTGATAAAGTCGATCACGCTAGATTTATTACTATTTTTGATAATTATGGATTCTCCGTCAATCTCTTGCGATTTTTTTCCACAAATCCTTGAATCCCTGAGCTCACTTATTACAAATAACAATGAAACCAATTTACATATACGAATAAGAACCATGCTGGGAAACCGATGCTACTAGAACTTCAAAGTATCTAAGATCGAGATTCTTCCCAAGGAAGAATAAAGTCAAGCAGAACAGTCAATATTACACTTATTCACTTATTTAAAGGAGAGGAAACAGTACGTGATGCATGATTCACTAAAGTCATGTGTCTACGATGCAACTTCTGGAATCCTACAAGGTTCCAATTTAGGACCTTTATTATTCGTTTTATTTATAGACGACAAAATGTCCTTTTTTACAATTTCTCACTCTTTGCAGATGACTTAAAACTATGTAAGGCAATGCCCTTTCGCTGCAGATGGACATCAATTTTTTGCTTGAATATTAAATCGCCTTGAATGAATGTTAAACTATGACATTTTCTAGATCAAAGGAGCCCATCAACTTCAATTACACTCTTGGGAACGTACCTCTTCCAGCAATCGTCAGGTAAAGATCTTTGTATTTTGTTTGATTGAAGTTAAAATTTAGTTTCCATGTATCGGACGTGTGTATGAGATCATCAAGAGTCTTGGACTTTGTCTTGAGAAATTCTCATTACATCATAGCACCTTAGTTATCCGAGTGCTATACGATACATTGGTTCGGAGCTTGCTCGAATTAGGATCTATTATCTGGGCGCCTTACGACGCTTCGAATATCCTCAGACTAGAGAAAATCCAGAAGAATTTCTTAAGATATCTCTACATGAGGGAATTTGGATTTTACCCGAACTTATATTCCAGCGCATGGAATCAGAGTTGCCTAGTGTATGTAACCCTCGAGAAAAGAAGGTCGATCTACTTGGCAAAACACTTCTTCAAGCTGTTGGTTGGCGCAGTACATAACCCCCCCTGTACTGTGCAAGTTGCCATTTCGCTCGTTCGCGTGTGCTTTTTCTTCAGTCAAATGTGAGGAGAGGTGCTCTCAGAAACTCTCCGGTAACCAGAGCTATTACTCTGCTCAACCACTTGGCCGAATATGATATTTGATGTTAAATATCGCCGTTTCCTTGATATTTATTTAAGATGTGAAAGAAATAAATTCGCTTAGAAAAAATATGACTTAAATTTTGGGAAACATCTTCTAGAAAATGATTTATTTCTTGCAGCTCTGCATAAGGTGCATTATTCATACAAGATAAATATAAAGTGGTATGAGTTATGCAAATTTATTTACATGAATTTGATACCGTTGTAGGTAAGCGCCAATACGAATTGTGAGACGTTTGAGAAGGTCGGGGAAAGTCATGGAAAAAAAATATATAATAATATGTCTCTCTTTTTGTTCTAAATCAGTGCCGTTTTCAGATCTGGTTTCAGTCAAGGCGACCGTTTCGTTATTGGAGTCGAATTTAATGGTATGTTCTATATCCGCACCGGTCTCAATCGTCGCATTACTATTACTAGATATAAACAACGAAAATAACAATCTCTCAACTATATATTAATCTGTGATATAATATGTTCTATCGTGATTCATCGCCCTACAAATGGAGCAATACGATTTTCGTGCGTTTCGTGCCAAAATCAACAGTTTTCCGACAAAATCAAATAAGACAGCAACTAATCGGTCATCATCCAAATATTATCCGCGGGCATAAATTATTTTTAATTTATTTATTTTAGCGTAGCATGCAGTTCAAATATATATATATATCTATATATTCCAGCCGGTTATGTGAATATATTCGCATAGGCGGTGGATTTAATTGTGCTGAAATTGTGATGGCCGCATAAATCATAGATTTACGATTCGTTCAAATCCACAGCAGCGAGCCAAAAATTCTCAATGTATTTTCGGTCGATGGATTGTGTCGAAAGTGCAAAATGTTTATTCGGCACGTCCACTTAGCGAGATCCGAATGGTTGTCTCTGTAGAGCAAAAAAAAAATAAGGATACTTCTTGGGACGTAAATAGTCAGTAAACAGCACTCGTGCGGAGGGCTATGTTTAGCCCTGGAAAAACGACGCTGCGGATACTAATTATGATTATTTTTTTTTGGGTACCATTTAACCCCCGCGTTGTTGACGCCAGTTGGGGTAAACACGTTCGAGATTTCGTTTAATAAAATATACGCTATCAAGGGTTCTATGTATTTGTTTTTATTGGGATAAAGTCGCATATTTTGGTGACGAAAAGTCAACAGTTTGCGATCGCTTTGGGTCGAGTCGGTAATTCACGAGCTGGCGAAGATTTTATTGCCTAATTATTTTTACGATTACGTTACCTCGTTATACGTCCGGTTTTTGGAATAAGTCCAAATTGATTTACGTCCTGTTTGGACGAGGAATAAATTGTTTGGCTTACGAAGGTTCTTTGAAGTGAACTCTTAACAAAGCCTGGCAAAAAAAACCAACAGAATAATACGTTTAACTGAAAAGAATTTTGAATCTGTTCTTATAATGAATGGTATTGTCTCTCTGGATAGGTCCACGGGTTTGGATATGAGTACCAGTGAGGTGATTTGAAGATTAAATTTAAATGTTTTTTACAATATTTAGAGGTTGTAATGTTGAAATCCCAAGCTATTCTACTAAATCTTTAACCTGTGAAAATAAGTGAAATGTTGAATTTTTTTTCCAACCCTAAAATAAGTGGTTAAATAAAACCTTTACCGTTTTGATTCGATTACATGCTGCAGAATCATCCTGGAAGATGCAGTCATTTATATAAGATGTGTTGCTCTATGGATGGAACAAGGTCCTTTATGCATGTTTTGGCCTGATGCATTTTTCATCAAGTCTTTCTCTAGTTTTCCTCCTCACATATTGAATGCCAACTGAGCTAAACAAGTTAAATTTGCTTTCATTCGAGAAGATAATTTTGCTCCGGACCTCTTTAGTCCTTTTAGCGTGCATTTGTACCGTTTCGAAATTGATTTTGTTCCTCCACCCACGATGAACTCTGTTCTTATATCCACTGCAGTTTTAAATCGGTTGGTTGATCAGAACCTTTTTAAAAGACGATCTTCTTGAGCAGTTTTTTTCCCCTTTGATCATGTTCCTTTTTTGCGCCCTGCCGACACAGTCTTTTAGAATTTATTTATAAATTCAATCATTGCAGATTCACCAAACCCCACCAATGGTTAAATTTAGCAAAAGTTTTTATTTTTCTTCTGGGTTTAAGTGGGTTCATTTCTTCATTTTAAAATGTTCCTTTTGTATTTTTTACTATTTCCGACACTATATCATAATATATACAACATCTTCTGTATTAAATTAAAATAGTACGTTTATATAAATAATAATATACGAATTTTACCCGAAAACTATGCAGCAAAAAACAAAGCCAACATGGCTATAACATTTACGAAACATCCTGGAGAGCAAAAACAAAGTTCTTTGGACATAATTTTAGTAAACTTCACACTTGATGATCCTCAATTAGAATCAAGTAGGAAAAAGAGACTATTTTATAGTCTGATCTATGTATAATTTACCAATAGGATTTTTTTATTTTTTTATAGAAGAAAATGTATAATATACGTTCTGTTTGGTATGAGTCCAAGGAATTGAAACCGATTAAGGTCGTAAATCGAGGTACCTTAGTGTCTTAGTAAATTAGATGTTTTCTACAATTTTGTCTAATAGAATGATCACGAAGGAAGGTAAAGAGCTGGAAAGAATTAAGGGGTGGGGGAGGAGATCTCTTTATATGGTTACCTGAGTTGTTCAATTAATCCTCTTCTTCTGAAAAAATCTTCTTTTCGCCCGTCCTCAAGTTCCATCAATACATCGTTGCTCATTTCCGCTGAATGATTTAGTTCTTTTATCATCTAAACAAGATCCTGATTACGTCAACTTCTTCAGTTGTACTACTCTCCTCGGCCAATCGGGGGATGAGCTTTATCCATACGTTACTCGTGGTAGATACTACACCTACACTCCAGGCATCGCCAATTTTTTAAAAGCTTTATAAATGTCATACTCTTTCCAAAATTGCGTTAAATACTTTCCGTTCTGTCCTTCAACAGCTCTAACTGTTTGCGTAAAGTATTAGAAAATGTCAAACAATGACATTTTCTAGATCAAAGGAGCCCATCATCTTTAAATTACAGACATGGGAACGTTATTCTTCCTAAGCAATCGTATGTTAAAGACCTGGGATGAAGTTAAAATTTGGTTTGGATATATAAGATTATCTAGAATGTTGGGTTTCGTCTTGAGAAATACTCATTACATACGTAGCACCTTAGTCATACGAGTGGTGTACGATTAGTTCAGAGCTTGCTTGAATCGGGGTCCATTAAATGGGCGCCTTATGACGCCTCGAATTTCCTAAGATTACATGAGGGAGTTTGGATTCTATCCAAGTTTATACCCCAGCGCATGGGTACAGGGCTGCTTGGGGTATGTAACCCTCGAGAAAAGAAGGTCGATTTACTTGGCAAAGCACTTCTTCAATCTGTTGGTTGGCGCAGTACATAACCTCCCTTGTACTGTGCGAGTTGCCCTTATGGGCGCCACCTCACTGCCATCGAGCTCGTTCGCGTGTGCTTTTTCTTCCGCCAAATGTGGGGAGAGGTGCTCTCGGAAACTCTCCGTTAAACAGAGCTATAACTCTGCTCAACCGTTCTCTTTTCTTTATTGTTATTCTCTTCTTTATGGTTATATATGTATTTTTTTTTAAGTAACTATTATGTTTTATGCGTGATTGGCGACCTGGGTTATTCTGTAATGCCAATCACGCATTGTCTTCATGAAAAATAAAGATTTACACGGTGATTTACTAGGACTCATCCACAATGTAAACCGAGGGATGAATGTAGTTCATCTTCCGTGTATTGTAAACAGATGTATAATAATAATATAAATTTTAGCAGAGATTTACGATGAATACACTTGGCTCCTTCGTCTTTCTAATAAATTATTCTTAGATTTAAATTGGATTTCATGTTCACGACATATTATTTGCGCGTGATTAATATTTCAATGTTATATTTGAGAAATTGATTAAAATATACAGCACGCTTCGAGTCTGACATTGAACACATGATTGGTCTGTGCGCGCTGTATCCACCGTGCGACGCAACGTCGCACATTTTCTACATAATTCAATATCTCCGCAACCGATATAGCTAGAGTTGCGCTTTTTTCACTAATTAACCGGACAACACGTGCTAGATTAGTCACGCCTCATAAATCGACAAGTCAGCGTGAATATTTTGAATAGATCATTGTTCGATAGCGATATCCACTATCGCTGTTCGCTGTTCAGTTGTGCGTTAGCACATCGCGTACGGAGCCGATCGCATTAGTGACTCCGTTACAAATGTGTAAAAATAATTTCATTCAAACGACTCGCAGATTCGTACGAAGGGGATTTCCTCGACATCGATTTCTTCTCGTGTCGCACCGTGCAAAAATGTTCCAATTCGAGCCCTTGTCCGTTGACATGTGTTCAAACGTGTATTGCGACGGCTTATAATAACACGGCGTCGGTTTATGTTTATTTTTGCGTACGAATTTATGGTCGGTTATAAAAATTTTATAAACAAAAAACGGCGTCATTTTCTTATTAGCGTCCTGTAACAGGAATGGTTAAATGGAATTTGTGCCCAAACAATGAGATTATTAAAGAATTTGCCAATTCTTAAAATGTCTACAAATTTACGCCAGTGGTGGCGAAATGCTTAAAAAAATAGGAGAGCTTCTGGACAACGTAAAAAACCATAAAATTTAGTAGTTCGGACACATTATTCGTGGACCAAAGTATCGCTTTTTCCAGATCATCATGTAGGGAATAATGGAAGGTAAACGGTGATTGGGTAGGGTTGGGTTAAGTTGGAGTATTTTAGACACATCATTCTTGTAGAAAAGTATCGTCTTTTCCAGATGATCATCTAAGGAAAATGGAAAGTAAGTAGTGATTGACTTATGTTAGGTTTGAGTGAGAGCTTCCGGACACCTTAAAAAATCGTAGAATTGAGTGCTTTGGACACATCATTCTTGGATCATAATATTACATCTGTCAGATTATCATGTAAGAATAGTTGAAGGTAAGCAGTGGTTAGGTTAGATTTGGTAGAGTTCTTTATAAGAAGTGGAATCTTCTGGGCACATTATTCGCTAATCAAATATTCGCCCTTTCTAGATCATCATGTAGGAAAAGGTGAAATATAATCTGTTGTTGGGTTAGGTTTGGTTCTTCACAAGGTGTGAGAGTTTTTGGACACAGTAAAATTCAGTGCTTTAAACATATCATTCTTGGGCCAAAGTATCGCCTTTTCCAGATGATCATGTACGGAAAATGGAAAGTAAGGAGTGATTGAGTTAGGTTAGGTTTGGTTCTTCACAAGGTGTGAGAGTTTTTGGACACAGTAAAATTCAGTGCTTTAAACATATCATTCTTGGGCCAAAGTATCGCCTTTTCCAGATGATCATGTACGGAAAATGGAAAGTAAGGAGTGATTGAGTTAGGTTAGGTTTGGTTCTTCACAAGGTGTGAGAGTTTTTGGACACAGTAAAATTCAGTGCTTTAAACATATCATTCTTGGGCCAAAGTATCGCCTTTTCCAGATGATCATGTACGGAAAATGGAAAGTAAGGAGTGATTGAGTTAGGCTAGGATTTGTTCTTCATAAGGAGTAAGAAATTTTAGACACATTAAAATTTAGTGCTTTAAACATATCATTCTTGAACCAAAGTATCCCCTTTTCTAGATTACCATGGAGGAAAAATCGAAAGGTGAACGGCGGTTGAGTTAGGTTAGGTTAGGTTCTCTATAAGAGCTTCTGGACACATCATTCCTTAATCAAATAATCGCCTTTCCAGATTATAATGTAGGGAAAGGTGGAATGGGTTAGGTTAGGTTAGATTCTTCACAAGGAGCGGTAGTTTCTGGACACAATAAAAAATGTAATCCGAAATTGGGACGGGTTAGAAGATCGAAGGAAGAAATAATTGTTCCTGCTTAACTGTTTCTTTAACCCAGCAGTTTCGCACGGCTCGAAAACAACACAGAAAATTCCCTACTGAACTGGTAGTTGACTAGTCTTGTTGACTAGCCTTGTGAACCACAAGGAAGACGGAGATGGAGCTAGGAGATCATGGATGAAAGTCAATGACTCGAAGAAAACAACTAGAAGAAGTCCTCACTCATCATTGAGGAACTAAATACTGATCACGACGACGTTATTAGACAAATTTTGCACTAAACTTTGCTCTAAAACAACTGAGTTGTCTGAAAGATACCCCATTATCTTGAGATTTGTTTTTAAAAATGGATTATTCTAAGAATAAAAATAGTAATTTATGATATCCTTCATAATTTGGTCGATATTTTGGATTTTTTAACTAATCAAAATGACATAGCTCTCGTCAATGTCTCGCCGCAGAGTGAGTTATCGCCGCAAGTTTCACTCAGACTCGTACATCGTACCGGACGCGAGCGAGAAAAAACATCGCGCGCGCGGTAGTAGCAGCGAATATTATTGTTTTTTATTTTTTTTCGCAATTACATTACTTATTATTTAGACTTTTTTAGACAAATAGATAAAGTTTGTGACATCTAGTATTTATATTAAAAGAGATATTAAAGAGATATAAAAGAGATAAAAAAAACAAAAAATGAGGTCCTCAATAGACTCCATCGGCATGCCTAGGTTAAAATAGAGACATAAATAGAGAAAAGAAGATTTTTCCATAGATTGGTTCTAAGCATTCGAGGTTTCAATGTATTCAAATATATTCGAAAAGTCGCAAAAAATCACTCATCGCTCAATATCTTTAGTTTCTGTCATTTTTTTGGCATTAATAATTTTCTCTCGATAATTATTTACATGTATTTCTATAGCACTGTTATTGTTTACAATTATTTTAAACCGTTTTCAGTCGTAAAATCATGACTACAATTTGAAATAATACAATCATTGTCGATTTTCTATATTTTTTTTTACTTTAAAAAAAATATAATAGATTCAGTTTGTTTGTTTGACAATCAACAGCAAATTAAATCTGTCATCAGCTTTGCAATGTAGAAATTCGATGATTAATCAAAAGAATGTCACACGAAATATATAAATATATTTTTTTATCTATGCTTCATAATAACATTTGCGATGATGATGATTGAGATGCGAATCCAGACCGATGACAAATCAACCTTGTCAGATTTACGGACACTCTGTGCCAGTGGTGCTCAAATGTGGCCGCACGTGATATTTATTATTAACTAAGCGACCTAACGTGAATAAACGTAGAATTGAAAATATGTTTATTATTATTTCCCCTTTTTAATTATATTCATATGGGGGTCATACGAACCCCCTCAGGGGTCCATATGACCCCTGAGGAGGTGTGTCGCAAATTAAAATTTATTTGGGGATGCGAACGGTTTAATGTAAATGTAAAATAATTATTGACTCATTTTTATTATTACGAAAGCTAAAATAAATAGCAATAAAGGAATTATCTACAAATTCGGGTTACAAAAAACAGATACAGTTAAACCCCCACTAACACTGAAATCGGGACCGTGTTATTTGAAGTCGTGTAATTGGGCGAGTGAAGCCGTTCGGCTGTGTGCGTATAGCCTGGCACGTGTTGAATACACAGACGCTAGCCAACGTTTGACTGTATGTGAATGCGATCGCGCAATTGGGGGATTTGCGGCGTATATTTCAACTCAGCGCGTAATTCGAAGTAGTGTAATTGGGGGTTCCACTGTACCAATTTTATATCCTGCATTATGATACAGAAGCTGCAAATATATTTAGTAGAAGGTGGGTTTAGTGCGGTTATGAGCTTCATTCCATAAAAAGTAATCGAAGAAACCATTTAGTGACTCCTGACATAATTTCCTGACTATGACTATTTTACTTGGTCTAACCTTACTAAATCTAATCTAACCTAACAATGTTTTTTTGGATCGTTCTGATATTTTTTCACCTATTGGAGGAAGAGAAATCTTCAATTTCTATTATGGGGGTAGTGCCGGATTCTTACCGGCTAAAATCCCTTACTCCATTTCAGACCGACAATACAGTATTGTCTTTCAATATTCTTGGTTGTGGTGGATATTTTTTGGGTAGTACTCCTACCGCACGTTCTTATCCTTCATCTTGAGCTCTCAGCTTCCTTTCTGGTGACCATGACTACCTCGCTAATGTGGCTAGTATCTTTTGTTCTTGATTTTTGCTTAGGATTTTTTTGGTAAGGATGGTTTCGATGGTTAACGCTTCTTCTGCGTATTTCTCTGAATCTCAGCCAGTGTATTATTGTATAGTTTACGATATATATCGTTTCTTCATATTCATGACTCTCCGAGGTAGTCTCCTTGGTATTATACGAAGTATCTAGAGTCGAGTGTTGTCAATTCCCAATTTGCCGAAATTTTTAAAATGCTTTTGAATATGGGCCCTGGATTACTTCAAATTAGAAAGAAATCCATTTCTATCAACTTAGTGTTTCCCGGGTCAAGTGTTTCCAATTTGAAGAAATCCAGTGTTGCCAACTATAAACGTAATCCAGTGCCCATGTTCAAAAGCACTTAATTATTTCTGAAGTTGGTAGAACTGAATTTCTCAAATTAGGAACACTAGATTTCTCCTACTTAAGCTGGCAGCACTGAATTTCTTCTGAAGTTGGTAGCACTGGATTTCTTCTGAAGTAGGTAGCACTGATTTCTCCATTCTAAGTTGTCGAGTGTTGTCGCGTATTGGTGTTGGACGTGGCGGCGATGGCGGTTGGGCACAATGACGTTTTCGTAGATTCTACGGATCTATGAGGAGCCAGGCCGCTATCCAGGCCAATTCCGGTGACGTGTGTGCTACCTGATCAGACCGTGAATTCAATACGAATTGGCCCTAACCTCGTCTGATTATTATTGTTACAATCTGCGCGTTGATATCTTGGCTCCTTGGCTTATGACTGGTGACCTGACCCGTATTCGAGAGCCAAGATAACCTGGAGGACGACCGTCGCAGTCCTGGCATCAGGGTTGAGACAGACGTGTCTCTGCTGAAGATCGCGTAGTGCCCTCCAGGTGGCAAAGACCCGCCTCAAGGTTATAAGGCCACTTAAATAAAACTGTGTGCTGTCAAATGCTGGCAAAGGTTCGATCAGAGTTCGATCCCTGAGATCAGCCTGTGACTTCATCTTTCGTTTATTGTATTGTCCCAGCGATCCTGTTAACTTTCCATTAGCTGGAGGCGCAATCCTTTCCTATGCAAGTCTATTGGTAATAGACCGACCAGCATCAACACTGCGTTTTCTGACACTCTCAAGTACACCGAGATCCATCTGTACTCTTGAGAGAATATTCCTTGATCTCTCGATCTTTAAGGCTAGAGCGCAAAATGGTGCTCTACTTAAGAGTACCAACTGAGATCCAGAACGAGCCTCGCTAGAGCTATTGCATTAATGGCGGCCTTTACAGCTACTAGAATCTCTGAAATTCAACATAGAATCGATCTGAACTCCCAAATGGCACAACGATTGACTCTGAAAGGGATCAGAAATTCGTCAATTTTTACCTTCGATGTCTGCAATTTGTGTCCTCGTAAAGAATACTCCTTCGGTCTTGTGGCTGGCAAGGCTTAGCTCGACGTGCTTCATCCGCCTTCTCTTCAGTAGCCCGACATTGTCCGCGAATCCTAAGAGTTTTGACCCATCAGGCTCCATTTGTATATGCTAGCACCTTTTGTTATGTGTAGGTATTTGCTAGACCTTGCACTATTGAAACTCTACCACTTCGTCAATTGCATCCATTGTCCTAACATACATGCCTGAATGTTATGCTGTGATAAAGCAAGACGAGTGACAACTGAATATCTTGGAGAGGATGATTATGAGACGGATATCTTATCGTCAACAAGCTTTCAAGACAGATGCCGAGGTGGTTGTACTGTGTACAGAAGGACGCTGCATCATTGAATGTGTTGTATGAGGCAAGGGCTCTGCAATAGGGCTGTTGCACCTATGATGCCGATGATGATGAAATCTGTTTGATTCCATGTGTTGCTGGAGGCGTTTTAGAATCTAGTTAACATAACCTAGCCTAACCTTGCGCGGTTCTTAACATTCTTTTATTCCTATAACACGAGTTCGTATAACATAGCACTGATTTTGTATGCATTTCGTATCTTTTTAGCGCGGTTTTCCGCGCAAATCGGGGACCGAGCGTGGCCAGAATTGTGTATCACACAAATAAAAATAAAGAATCGAGTACGATCCGCATGACAAATCGCGATTATATTTTTCGCCATACACTCGCGCCGTCTATTTTTCGCGTCGCGTGGGTTTTGGAAAAATTCAATACGTTTATATTTTCGCGTTTGTTACTGCCTCAACATTGCACAGTCAGAGTACGGGTTAATTATAACCGCTTGATTCATTCAGAAATATTTATTATCGATATCATTCATCTGACTGTGCATACGGCGATGATTCTCAAACTATATAAGTGCGATGAGTGTTGTGTGTTGATATTGTGCCAATTGCGATATCAACAAACTGCGATACAATTTCGAGATCGAATCAATTAGAACGTTTCACTTTGATAACACAAATAAAAAGATGGTCCAGATTGAAACGTTCGAAACATCTACTATGAATGATTGTAGATTTGTTTCGATTTTTTGTTTGTGTTTGTTTGTTAATAAGTGTGTGCAGAATTGTGTGTTCTCATGCGAAAACAACTCGATCATTAACGGAGTCGTTCGGCTAATTTATTTCGGCCGAAAAATCAAAATAAATATCCACGTGCATACTGTTTAAAGTTGTAACATTACTGTAATCATAAATTAAACTATTCTATTATACGGTCCGAATTGAATTGCAATTGCAATTAGTGCCGGAAAATTATGTTTATGAAACCAATTAATTTATTTAACCAATAAAACTGGATGAATAATTAACAGAGACGCTCTCCGCGATAATTACATGTAATTAAAATTTAGTCATAGCCGCTGAAAATCATAGTAGTTACAGAGAAGAAAAAAAACCAATTTCATTCACAGTTAAACATCATGATTTAAATATTCAATGATTTGAATTTATTTAAATTATTATCTTAAAATGATCATGCAGTGGAACCGAGATTTGATTTGATTTATTTATTTATTTTTCATAAAGAGAATGCGCGATTGGCATTACAGAATAATCTAGGTCGCCAATCACGCATAAAAACATAATAGTAACTTGAAAATAATTACATATATAACCATAAAGAAGAGAATAACAATAAAGAATTGAGAACGGCGATATTTAACATCAAATATATCTACATATTCAGCCAAGTGGTTGAGCAGAGTACTGTCCTCACATTTGGCGGAAGAAAGAAGCACACGCGAACGAGCTCGATGGTACAAAGGGGTTATGTACTACACCATCCAGCAGCTTGAGGAAGTGCTTTGCCAAGTAAATCGACCCTCTTTTCTCGAGGGTTACATACCCCAAGCAGCCCTGTACCCATGCGCTGGGGTATAAACTTGAGTAGAATCCAAACTCCCTCATGTAATCTTAGGAAATTCGAGGCATCATAAGGCGCCCATTTAATGGTCCCCGATTCAAGCAAGCTCTGAACTAATCGTACACTACTCGTATGACTAAGGTGCTACGTATGTGATGAGAATTTCTCAAGACGAAACCCAACATTCTAGATGATCTTATATATGCAAACTAAATTCTAACTTAGATCAAACAAAATACCCAGATCTTTAATAGACGATTGCTTAGGAAGAGTTACGTTCTCAAGTCTGTAATTAAAGATGATGAGCTAGAAAATGTCATTGTTTGACATTTTCCAATACTTAATGGAAGTCGATTTAATATTTACCAGTCGCGCAAAGCATCAATGTCCAGCTGCAACTAAAGGGCATCTTCTACTCAAGTAATAGATAGTAACCAATTTTTTATTTTTTTTAATAAGTTATGATACATCGGCCTCCATATTCGCCGCACGTGTTCCTCTGTTACTTTATCATATTTCGTAAGATGAGTGAAAATCAACAAAGAACGGAGTTTTGTAGCATTGAGACAAATAAAGGCAGAAGGAGCTAAATCCAGTTATGTCCAAATGGCAGATGGCTCAATTTAATATTTTGTGTTGCTGTTGTTTTTAAATTTCGATATATTTTGGATTTTATTATTGATAAAATAAGCAAACTTTTCTCTCTTTATTTTCCGTAGACCTTCCTTTATTGAAAAGACTCAAAATGTAATTAAATATTTGGATTTGGAACGACTTAAACCAGAATCTACAAATAATGAGAGAGATGAACCTAATGCTTTGATGGCAATTGTTCAATATTTGGATTTAAAATTTGTGAGGTATAGTCTTAAATCTCCACGTTCAATACTTTGCATCCGATTCCTTTTTTTCGTAAGAAGATTAGCAAATGCGCAAAAAACCCCTTTTAAGAGGTGTGTAGATGGAAAGGTTATCAAAAGCTTTCTTGCTGAAGCAAGAACTGCTAATAACCCTTTCTAAACCGCTGCATAAGTTCTTTGTTTGTCGTTTACCCATCCGTATGTCAGATATACAAAGCATTTCAAGTGCATTCTGCACATCGTATCGGATGCGAGTGAGAAAAAACATCGTTTTTATTTTTTTTCGCACTTGCTGACAATAAAGGACTATGATTATTTGTAATATTTATTCTATTTACTTTTTTAGTCAAATGTAGACATTTAGGATTTACATTAAGAGAGTTATTTGAGAAAAATCAAAAAGTTGCTAACATCGCCACGGTTAACAAGCTCTGATTACGTTGACCCCCATTTTTTCTCCTGAGGGTCCATATAGACCACTATGCGAATCATTGCTTTATTGGATTCTTTCGTAGCAGACAAATTTTCTTTTGAAGTTGCAATAATTATTGTGCTTTGAACCTCCTTCTATGCTTCTTTATAAATTTATCTAAATCAGTGGTTCTTGGGACACTGGTGCTTTGCGATTATTTAAAAATAATGAGTATTTTGCCGCTATGCCTCCAAATGAAAAACTTTGTTTATCTATACAAAAATTAGCAGAAATCTGTACTCTTATATACTTAGGTAAGATAATTTGGAACATAATCCTTTCAACGCGGCGCCATAGACAGTCATGTGCACATGAATCGCATATACAACGCGGCGCGCTTGACATTCATGTCCACGACATTAATATGTAGGTATACGTAAACTAGACCATGCAAGTATTGGTTTTTGATTTAATAATTAGTCCCTTATAACAAATTAATAACCAATCACGAGAAAGTTAAAGAAAGCAATAAAACAATATATTTAATATGTCATTATAGTTTCACAGGCAACTCATTTTTTTTAAAACGTTGGCAACGATATTTATTTTATAACATTTAGCGTTAAATCGATAATTATGAATAAGAAATCCATTTTCTGGATCATCAAGCTGAATTTTCATTACGTTGTCCACGCATGGTACTCTGGATAAACATGTGTTTTTTTGTGATTTTTGTTAACAACTATATATTTTTTTTGCATATCAATGGTAAAAAACATCAGATTATCCGTCTGTACACGAGTACGGCGAATTGAAACATGCGCATGCGCACATGCTTGATAATTAATGCAAAGGTAGAGCGTAAAGGGAGCCGAAGCGTGTAAAATGTATTTCGTGGCTCCGAAATAACTCGTTGACCTGAAGAAGACAAGATAATAATAGAATTTGTATGTCCGACAGACACCGGCTCACTGGAAACGACCGCGATATTCTCTCTGGAATCCAGAGGGGACACTTGAACCGCCACGGGTCCAGGGCGATTGGGAAAGATCCTCGGGGATCGCGCCCATTGAAAGAACGCATTCAATAATTTTTTAAAATTGCATGACTCAAATTATTGGGACACTTGGCCAATAATATATTTCGGGGAACACTCGAGACTAATATTTGATGAACGGTTGATTCATTAAATCAAATATACGTTTGCCAGCTAATTAAGCGACTCGGTTCTATTCCTGGCCTTAACGAGCCAACTTCATCATTAGATTTCCTATGGTGATAATTCGGAATGTGTTCAGAACACATATTGTTATAGATAATTCTAGAAAAAATATAAGAATACTAGAAAAAATACATATTTATGTTAAACTTTTTGTATTTGTCTAAAAAATCTGAAGAAAAAAATAATCATTGTCCTTTATTGTCTCCAATGCGAAAAAAAATATAAAAAAAACACCAATATTCGCTTCTGTTGTCACGCGCGTAATGTATAATCTCGTTCGCATCCAGTACAATGTGCCTAGTGCGAGTGAAACGTAAGTGACAGAGCTCAGTTTGCGCACAAACATCGCTTAGAGAGTTGTCATTTATGCGTCTTATTAATAAGTTAAAAAATCCAAAATATCAACCAAATTATGAAGCATATCATGAATAACTATTTTTATACTTAGAATAATCCATTTTTTTAAAAAAATGACAAGATATTGATGAATTCTTCTTGAAATGCTTGGGATGTCTGAAATACCCCGTTCGAATGACGCGGATGTTTTCTAGCCACCGTGACGGATGACTATCAGAGAGTAATAAAACGTCACGTTATCTATAAATATAAATATGTAAAAAATAGAACCTCGATTGATCGTTTTTCGATCTTGGAAAAATAAACGAATTAACTGATTTTAACATAACAAAATTATTGATTAAAAGCTTCGAATTTTTAACCGATCCGTCACGACGGCTCGAAACCAACGCCGCTGGCCGATGGGGTCTATTTTGTATGAAATGAATGTATGAAAATAGACCGCAAATATTTCAAGTCAAGATATTGATGAATTCTTCGACAATACCTTGGCATTTGTTGCAAGAATAAAAATAGTTAGTCATGATATGCTTCATATTTTTGTGGATAATTTCGCTCGCATCCGGTACGGACCGAAAAACAACATCAGCAAATATTTATATTTATTCTTTAGACTTTTCTAGACAAATACAAAAAGATTGGGACATGTAGGAATTGTATTACTCGAGAAAAATAAAAAACTTGGGGTCCCAAGTAGACCCCATCGGTACCAAAAAAAAGTAAAAAAACGCGCGATTTATTGCGTGATTTCTTTTTAGTATATCGAAGAAGTGAAAACTTGTCTCGATGTCTCGATTTTTGATGTATATATTATTAAGTTAGACTTGGAAGACTTGGAAGAGAATTCTATGTGAAGTTGCGCAGAATAAAATACTGCTTCTTGAAAAGGTTCAGCATGTTGGACCCCAAAAATTTCAAGTCAAGATTTGATGACCGAGGTCCGTTCCCGGATCGTTTTCTACCCTGGCACAGCACGATATTTTTTCTCGCTCGGACTTGCATATGTGTAATGTTTTTTTTCGCTCATAGCCGGTACGGCGTGATAAAAAACATCGCACCCGTGCGATTGTAAAACGATATTGTTGTTTTTATTTGTTTTTCACAATTGCGGACAACAAAGGTTAATGATTATTTATATTTATTCTTTAGACTTTTTTAGACAAATATAAAAAGTTTGTGACATGTAGGATTTATATAAAAAGAATTAATCGAGAAAAATCAAAAGCTTGGGGTCCAAATATACCCCATCGTCACGGCTAGGTTAAGATGATGATAGTCAAGATATGAAAAAAAAGTTAAAAATATTTATTTATATATTTTTAAGATATAATTACATTATGATTTAATTAATTTATTAGTGATATTATGCTTATTTTTAAATATTGTTATACAACAGATAGGAAAGAGTAATTAATCCAAGATCATCGGCGGGTCTTTGTGACTGTGAGAACAATGAAGAAAAAAATGCTATTTTCATCCAAAACATTCAGAAATAAAATTATTTCAGGATATCTGTGTAAACGGCAAATAATAGATTGCAGCATATTATGCTGTTCTGAAATATAAATAAAAAAAAATACTCGACTCGCATGACATTGAACAATTAATGTTCATAGAAGCTTCCAATATTTTTTATTCCATTTGAAATTGCATAACTTTATAATCAGCGGTTCTACAACTAATTAATAAAAACTTTTAATTAATGTTTTGTTTTTTCCATCAGCGATTCTTTATTTATCTATTAAATATTGTAAAAAGGTTATTCTTTGATTTTTGCGAAAAAGAAGAAGTCGCAAGGACAATAAAATAATAAATAACTATCAATGTCATGATACGTCAGGGGTATGCGTGTCAACAAATCATCAGATGCTTTATGACGAAGATTTAATTGAAATCACTTATGTGAACTTCGTGTCACATAATAAGCATCATCGAGGAAGTTGACGAAATACTAGAACTAAAATAAATGAAGAAGAACGTCACTAGTGATGTCACCGTCGACTCTCCTTGAAGATTCGTCTCAGAAACGTTATGTTCTTCTATATAGATGCGAGTCATGGACGTTACAATAATTAACTGAAACGGTTTGAAATGCGTTGCTACCGAAGAATGTAGAAGATTCTATGGATGGAATTCGACAAGAATTTCTCCAAGGCAAAGAGCAAGAGCAGAAGATGTTAGAAGTACTTCTCAAATGAGAGCCACCATAATGAAAAATTTCCAAAAACAATGCCGTGTGACCACACGGCATTGTTTTTGGAAATTTTGAAGTGGAGAAGGGGTTTAGTCAGTAAGAATCCAGAGTTTTTATACAGATATATCCTTCTCCGAAGCAACAAAAAATAAGTTGGGTTCATCACAAAGAGCTGGAGCATCATTTGTGGACCAAAGTATCGTCTTTTCAAGATCATCATGAAGGGAAAATTGGAAGGTGAACAATGCTTAAGCAGAATGTAGCTGTTATGGTCTCACGACATTTAAAACTGGACCGGGACCGATACATAAATGGAGAAAAGACAAAAATAAGTAGATCGTCTTCATCCAATAACGGACAAGGCACATGAAAAAATATCCTCTTTTCTCTCGCCTTCAAGTTTCATCAATAGGCCATTGTTCATTTCAACAAGATCTCTAATAATTAAGTCAACTTCTTTGGTTTGTGTCCTACTTGATATCCAATTGGAGGATGAGCTTAGAGTATTGCACCCTTAAAATGTGGTGCTACCGAAATACGTTAAAGATTCCATGTTCCATTCCACAAAGCACACATTCAACTTCTTCATAAGGAGCGGGAGCTTCTGGACACCGTCAAATTGAGTACTTTGGATACATCGTGGACCAAAGTATCGCCTTCTGCAGTCCACCATGGAGAGAAAAGTAGATGGTTAACGGTGGTTGGGATGAAAGAAGCTATTGTGTTCCAACTTGCCAAAACCAGACAATTATATGGAGAAAAACACGGACTTGAAGATCGCCTACGTTCAAAAACGGATAAGGTGCATGAAGAAGAAGAATCAGACATTCTCATTGACGTTCCATAGATTAAACACTTCAAGAATACTACGTACTTCAATTACTTCCGTAATAAAATTGATTACTTCGGATACCATTCATGGACCAAAGTATCGCCTTCTGCAGTCCACCATGGATAAAAAAGTAGATAGTAAACGGTGATTGGGAAGAAAAAAGCTATCATGACTATTAGGAGCTCCAGAATTGTTTCAACTCACCAAAAGCAGACAAATATAATTATATTTATTTATTACAATTCCAATTATTATTATATTATAAATGGAACACCTCAAGAATACTACGTACTTCAAATATTTCCGTAATAAAATTACTTCTGATACCATTCATGGACCAAAGTATCCCCTTCTGTATACCTTCGTGGAGAGAAAGGTGGAAGGTAAACAAAGGTTGAGAAGAAAGAAGCTATCGTGACTATTAGGAGCTCCAGAATTGTTACAACTCGCTAAAAACAGACAATTATATGGAGAAAAACACCGACTCAAAGATCGCCTGCGTCCGAAAATGGATAAGGTGCATGAAGAAGAAGAATAAGATATTCTCATTGACGTTCCATAGATGGAACACCTCAAGAATACTACGTTCTTCAATTACTTCCGTAATAAAATTGATTACTTCGGATCATTCATGGACCAAAGTATCGCCTTCTGCATACAATCGTGGATAGAAAGGTAGAAGGTAAACAAAGGTTGGAAAGAAAGAAGCTATCGTGCCTATTAGGAGCTCCAGAATTGTTACAACTCGCCAAACAATTATATGGAGAAAAACACGGACACGAAGATCGCATACGTCCTGAAACGGACATGACACATAAAGAAGAAGATTATACTTCGATTCTATGGTTGAATAATAGAGATTGTAAAAAAATGTAGAATTGTATCTAATAGAAGTGATATGGTTAAGCAATTAGCATTTCCTTGAAGTAAAAGTGCTAGCCTTTAGAGACCTTAAAACCCGGCAAAGTCTTTTCTTGTTGGGATACGTATGATCGATCTGCCATATTTATCCAATATGGGGCAGTTGCATCGTTCACTAACACAGTATTTTATGTAAACAAACGCCCCAAAAAAAACCCAACCAGTGACATAACTAATTTATAAATAAATTGTATATTGGACATTGGTTTACTGTTTAATTCCTTAAAAAAAGCTTATCGATCGTTAAGAGATTACAAAAGATTATGAATATTTCAAGGTATGTACCAAAGACACAGTCGAAGTCATGAGAACCGGTTCGCACAAATCGATTCAGAATTAGTGCAGTGTGTATCGGAGAAGAATGTCTCCCACAGCTCTCTCATTGTTCACGATTCTATTTAAAAAAAATATAGTGCCAGATGTATCATAACCGCGGGCCAAACTGTTATGTACGACCAGAAATAAGTTCTGGATGGGAGGGACGCGTCTGCCCTATTTCTGGACGGCAATTGCACCAAGTTGCACAAGCGATGACTGTATCGGGACAGAATGCAACAAGTGTTGTTGTCGGTGAGTCATCGACCTTCCCAGCTGACGTCGACTATGTTTGGCTCTCGTAATAATAAACGTGTGGACGTCGCATTAGTCACTGGCCCTTTATGACGAGTCTGACTGAATGGGGACACGGTTTTTGCGTGTGATTGTGAATCCGAGTCCAAATCGGAGATCTGTGACTGAATCGGCCCTGCCAGAGGTCAACGCAGATGTGACTAATGCGGCTTTGCAAAAGGGATCCAACACGTCGAGCCCGTGCCTGATTTAGCTGTCTTTATTTTAAGAGCGATTTTTTTTCAACTGATACACTTTTGTTGAGTCCTTAAAATACACCCATCCCTCAATTTGCAAGTTTTACTGGATGCGTGAAATCAATCCGCCACGAATGTATACAAAATCGCAAGAAAATTATTTCACGTTTATAAATAATTATTCAAGGTGTGTTTATTAAAGAATTATGAGCTCGATTCTCAGAATTTTTGGGATAATTCTGGAACTCTGGGGGTTCGAAAGAGTCGATATATCAAAATCTCCAATCAGCACCCACCGTAAAATGTATGCTAATAATTATTCGAGAAAAGTCACATAATTTTGGCACCTGATAAATGTTTATTGGAATTTTGTTTGTGTCGGCCAGGTGACGACAATATTTCACATTAAGAGAAATGACACACATTTACATTCTCAGGATTACAAAATGTGTTATTATAAAATGTAATTTTATATAAAATATATTTACAGGTATATAATTCGTTTAATTAAAAATAAAATGAAAACTGAAAAACTGAGATTTTTTTTAAATTTGGGAAATATTTTTTTATTATTTAAAAAAAAACAATCGCTTCCAAAATTTTATTCTAAAATAATTTAAATAAATGTCTGAAACACATTTAATTTTCGGTTTGACATAAATCTTTTCTTAACGACGTCCGAAGTGGGGGGGTATATCAGAGACCCCAAGCATTTTTTTTTTTAAATGCGTTATTCTAAGAATTATAGTTATTCATGACATGCTTCATAATTTAGTCAATAATGATAACCCTCTCACGTGTCACTCAGAAATTTCACTCGCATTCTGCACATCGTATTGGATGCGAGTGAGAAAAAACATCGTTTGTATTTTTTTTCGCAATTGCAGACAATAAAGGACAATGGTTATTCATAATATTTATTCTTTAGACTTTTTTAGATAAATATAAAAATAGTTTATGATATTTTTATTAAGAGAGTCAATTTAGAAAAAAAATTAGTACCCAATATACCCTATCGGAAAAGAGGCGATGTCTCAGAGCGCGACTCCTATTTCAGTTGATGGTCTTCACAGAAGTGTCAAAGATTTTTTTCATCTTTAAAGGTAACGTGTTTGATGCCAGGGTATCTCGATGAAGAAAACTGTGCAGGGACAATATCAGTACACATAAAGCCAATAATTTGAATATCCATAAGTCATATCATCATCATCATTTGCCAGTCACAAGGCTCTCACTCGCAGAGGGCATGGACCTTACCA
>JAGXCT010033570.1:14321-35947 GCA_022495035.1 Philopotamus ludificatus | reverse complement strand
GTTTGACGTTATAGGAAAAAACTGCCGCAAACGTTATAGGGGGGTTTACTGTACTACCATTGTGACAAAGAACTTACAATTGCATGGAAACAAACAATTTTTGGATTATTGACAAAATGTGTGAAATAGCAAATTGTGCGAGAGTCGACCTGGCTGAAATTTCCATACAAGTTAAAATGTCTTACGTCTGGATGGTTCCCGTGAAGTAGATGGTCCATCGTTTATAGTACTACTAGCAGAATCGTCGGCCCATTCAAAAAACTTGCACCTATTATCTCCGGAGTTAGAGCATCCATAAAAATAACGCCCTTTATTTGGCCCCTCTTTTTGAACCTTAACTCTGAAAAAAAAAATATATAAAATCTTTCGTAGTATATTTTCATCCAAATTATACATTAAAAATAATAAAAACAGTATTACTTTTTGCTGGGTAAATTACATTGACACTGTGGTGAGTCGGTGTCTACGGCGTTCCAACTGTTATTTCTCGTGTTCGATGTTGATGCTGCAGAATTCCCCCAAGAATTATTTACGTCTGTGTTATTAGACGTTGGAAAACTACTGTTGATACGTTGGGAATTCAAATTATTCTCTTCGCCGGGTTGATCAGGCGTAGCCCAAAGAAAAAAATTGCATCCATTATTCTCTTTAGGTTTTTGGCATTTATAAAATTGTCTACCTGTAATAGAAATATGCACGGTTAAAAAACAATATTCTAATTAAGCGATTGGTTTAAAACTTAAATTTCTTACCCATATTCGGTGAAGCTTTACGCACAGTCAATAATATGGCGGGTTCTCCACAATTGCATACGACTGAATTATCATCATCGTTGTTTTGTCTATTGATTGAAGTTGGATTAGGTGGCGCATTTCGTTGATTTGTCGGCTGTCTAAAATTATCGTGAGTGACTCGACTGTTGTTAGTATCGTTAGACCAATCATTTCTCGCACTTGCTGGATTTCCATTGCCAATCCTTTGTTGGCTCCGTTGCACATTATTTTCGTTAGACGATATCCAGCCGCTAGAACTGTTTGAGTGATTTCTATTGTTAACGGTGGATTGAGTTGACTGTGAACTGCGTCCAATGCTAGATCCAATTCCGCTGTCGCCATTGGTACGATTTGCAGTTTGTGTAACCTGAGTTTGTGGTTCTCGATTTGATCCCGGATTCACGTTTAGTGTTTGCAAAAAGCGAGTGTCACAACCGCCTAGGCAAGCCACATACGGTGGAGGGTATAAATGATTAAGAGATCTGTTCTTCCAAGAAAATTCCAATTTTAAATGAGACGGACCACACTGTAATTAAGATATAAATCACTTTAAATCCTATTTGTATCCTATTTAAAAATATTTACCGTTTCACACTGTTGATCGGTGACGGTAACTTTATCGACGACCGATGGCAGCCATATTGCATTTTTACATTGAGGATATCCCATGCAGCTTACGAAAAATCCTTGATTGTCTTTTTTTGTTCTCAATGTCATGTCTGATCCACACTTATTACACTTCATGACTGAAAAATAATAAATTTAAATTTCCAACAATTAAGTGGAATTAATCATAGTGATTTTAAGAGGATATAATTCAAAACTTTTTGATTTTAAAACACATTTGCTAATAAAATGGATTCATTATTATAATTAAAACTCTTAAAGCCTCTAAAAATTCCAAATTAAACCTGTTTCATTGAAAATAGGTGCCGGTGCATTGTTCATTGGTTGCTGATTAAATCTTTCGCCGAGGGCCTGATCTAATTTTATCGCCTCTTGAGAAACCTTAACATAAATATCGCGATATCTTGCAATCTACAAAGAGATGAGAAACTTATTCACAAAAAAAAAATTATGCAATAATTTAAATTAAAAATTACAACCTGTTGTGATAAAACGACGTTTGGAGATTTGCGTCCTTCGCAAATTTCCTTCAGATCTGCTTCGAGACCAGCTCGCAAATGAGGTTTCGAAAAGTTGAGACCCATTAAATCGTAGCCATCGACAAGGCCGATTCCTAAATGGCCAGGTACGAAATGGATATTATCGGCGAGGGCCACATACGAACGGCTCTTTATCGTTTCAATATGATCAGCATGTGTCGCGTCGGTACCTGCATGATATTAAATGTGATAAAAATACTTTTATTACAAGGATATTAAACATTTGAGGGAGGGAAAGCTTAATCTCTCGTTTCTTTTGTTAATAAAAAATCTGTAGAACCCCTTTGATTTCAAAGGAGTAGACGATCGGAATCGTACATCTACTGCACAAGAAGGGAGACAAAACAGACTGACGTATAAGATGTTCTCCAATATACTATACCAAAGACTGTCGAAGTATGCAGTGGAAGGAATAGGGAGATATCAAATCTGATTCTTCCCCGGAAGGTCAATGACCAATCAAATATTCTCTCTTTGGCAAATTATGGAAAAAATCTGTAGGGATGTGAGCAACGAGCTTTGATGAGAGAATGAATAATCCATAATATTTATTTGCTCTCACGTGGAAAACCACCTCTCAGAGGTTCTCAAGTGGTGACCTCTACAAATGCAAGAATCCAATATTGACACTCGTCAGATGTTCATTGATTTAAAATCCGCATATGAGTTTGCAGGCCTAAACTATTCAAGGAGATGAAGTCTCTACATCCCTCAAAAGCTGATAAATATGGTTGGGCTTGCAATGTCGGAGGTCAACAAAGTGTGTTTAATCTGAGTTCTCGGAAGTATGGGAGACAGTTGATGCCCTAGCGTGTTTATTTAAAATGCATTAGAAGGGGTAATGAGAGACTCGAGCGTGGAGACATCCGGCACCGTCTTTAAAAAAATCGTGCAGCTTCTTGCCTATGCGGACGACATAGATATGGTGGCCAGATCTCAAGTAGTTCTCAAGGATGCATATCAGCAAATAATGAGAGCGGTAATGGACGTGGAATTAAGTCCAAAACAAAGTACATGCTCATATGCCAAGAAGAAAACCTTAAACCTCGGAAAGCCGCAAGTAAATCTGACCAGAAATTTACATATCTCCGTTCAATAATAACAAAACTAATTTAAGAGTTGAAGAAAAACCATGTTAGCAATGCTAACAGGTGCTACTTTGGACTTCAAAATCATCTATGGTCTAGATTCCCTTCAAAGAAGGTCAAAGTCAATCTCTACAAGATCCTAATTTCAAGAAAAAAATGCTTTTGTTGCATCGTATGAACCAGCCCCAAGCTGATATATGCAGTGTGGGTGGATGACAAAGGATGGAACTGGGTCGGACAGGTTTGACACAGCTTCATCCTGTGTACAAAAGGCCTTTCTGGCCCCGAAAGAAAGGAACCAAGGCTGAGATTATTAGACTGTGTACAGCTGGATGCTGCATCATTTAAACTAATCAGAAGATAGAGCGATGTGGCGCCAGATCAGATGAGAAGAAAAATGTTATTGAATGAGGGTACTATTGTGCATATGATGATAATACTGAAGAAAATGCTTTCGCTCTCAAAGATTAATATAAATCAATTTAAAATAACGAAAAATTCTAACCAATGCCATGCTTCTCCATCAATACAATCAAATCGGCTTCTGTTAATAACGCCGGAGCTGATGTCTGTCCTGTTATCAGATCTAATGTGGTAGGTGCGAATGTTTCCCCTTCCTTAAAGTATCAATACATATTTAAATGATATATTCATTATATTAACTATATTATTTTTGCAGATATGTTACTTGGTAGACGTGAATCTCCTTTGCCGACCACTTATCATAAGGATACACATCTAGATAATTTCTTTCAATGATCATTAGCCCGTTTGCTGTAAATCTTTCTCCTGCAATGTCAATTTCAACTGTGGTTTCATGACCCTGAGCGTCTTTAGAGCAACAGGCAAGAAAAGAACGGACAACTAGATCATATATTTTTTTCTCGTCACCAGATAAATCTGCAAATTAAATATATATATCATGAGTTTAAAGGAATTAATATCTTAACGGTAGGATAAGAATGGATAATTTACTATTGACATGTTTTGTCGGATGAATCGGAGGATGAGCCTGATCACTCTTTTTTCCTTGACGTGGATTTGGTCCGCCGAAGTCCATTATTCTTTTAGCGAAGAATCCCCATTCCGGATTCTCAATGTGCAAATTTACTAAATTGTTTAAATCGAGTTCCTTGGGATAAATGTTTGTTTCGGTTCTCGGATAGCTAATTATACCCTGTGTATAAAGTTTTTCTGCAATTTTCATAGCTTCTTTAGCATTTATACGTAGTTTACGAGATGAAAGTTTTTCCATTTCCTGAAAACAATGCATTAATTAATAGTTACAAATAAAATTGTTGTTGAAATGAAAAAATACTTACAATTGTATCGAGTGGAAGAGGACGCCATTTTGATTTGGGTTTGCTTTTGATCATTTGAACAGTAGCAGTAGGATTTTCATTGCAAATGTCATGAATCACCGTACATGCTTGTTCATCGAACAATCTAGTTCTCTTCCAGTTAAATTCTACGGTAAGCTCATTTAAAGTGTGCGTAACTGCGAATAACATATATATATTTTTTTTGCTTTTATTAAAAATTATAATATATGATAATAGTATTACCGGATATTTTCCAAAACTTTTCAGGCACAAAATTTTCTACAGCCTTATACCTCTCGACAACAAAGCCTAGTGTCGGGAATTGACACGATCCGTAGCTCACCAAACTGTTGGTTAATTGCTGGGGGAAAGTACTTTGAAGGCGGAGAGTTTGAAACCTTGTAAATGCAGCTCCTTTGAATAAATAAATTATGTAAAAATCATAAACAATAATTTCGTTTTTAAAAATTAATACCTATTCTAAGATCGAGTTCTTGTCTGACATCAACAGCATCGCTGATATTTTTATTTGGAGCTCCCAGATTTTCCAATGCCCTCTTAATAGATGGGGCGGTAATTTCAGAAAATTTGGCACGGTATATTTTTAAATCCGGCTTAACTTCCGTGCAAACTTGTATAATTTCGAAGCCGATATTTTCTCCTTCCCTATCACAATCAGTCCATATAATGAGCCCCTGACAGTTGACCGCCTCCCTCTGCAGAGTGCGCTGAATGTCGCGGTAGTCATCAGGGCAAAGCTTGGCGATGGGTGCCTGGAAGAGAGCAAGCGGGTCGCAGGAACGCCAGTTTCGGTAGTTGGATCCAAAAGCGCAAGTGAGCAGATGACCGGATACGGACGTGAAGAGCATGTGACTTCGAACGCCAAGCACGCTGGCTTCAAACTCATATAGTTTGTTGAAGCGTGATAAGCCCTCGCGCCTCTGCGCCCCTCCGCGAGCTAGTAATGCCGCAATGTGCTTAGCCGCGTCATTCTTTTCCGCTACATTCAAATAGCGCATCGCTGCGCGCGCCATGCCGCTGTCACATTGACAGTCGGGCCGCTTCGTGCTTGGCCTTAACCGCAAAATAAACGTCCACCCCAAAGTGTTTAAAAAATTAAAAACTACAGTAAAATCCCCAATAACACTAAAATCGGGACCGTGTAATTTGGAGTCGTGTAATTGGGGGAGTGAAGCGGCTGTGTGCGTATAGCCTGGCACGTGTTGAATACACAGACGCTAGCCAACGTTTGACTGCATGTGAATGCGACCGCGCAATTGGGGGATTTGCGGCGAATATTTCAACTCAGCGCGTAATTCGGAGTAGTGTTATTGGGGGTTCCACTGTATTATCAAATCATCATAATACTAAAATTAGGTGTGGCTATATTTTTACGCTGATATAAAATAAATAATTTAAATATAAAAACATGATCATATCAAGGGGACGGAAAAGGGACGAAGAAACTTATAAAAAAAATGTCGTCTCTTGTATTAATGTAAAATCGTTTTATTAAGAAATAATAATTGCGTACTAAACGAATTGCAGCCGTTGTAATCGCAATACAATAAAATATTAAATAATGCATTTCATCAGAAAATATCTCATAATGTTATGAATTGTAAACTGATTATAAACTGTTTAATGATCTTAAATATGAAAATGTTCACTAGATAGCTTTGATTAACTATAATTTTAACAATGTAATCCGTAACAAGATTGTATAAATATAAAATATATAAATTTTCTTAAATTTAATTGTTTTAACAATTTTAAAATATATTTTATAATCACTATGTATTAAATACTATAATATAAAGGTTTTTATTTTTATATCTACATACATTAGTGTGTGTAGTCGCCTCTTTTCTCATTCCACATTAGAAAAATCAATATTTTCTGACTTGCTCTGTTCAACCAAATGTTTGCTGTCACATTGGTGGATTATTTTGTTTTTACTCATAATATTTGTAAATTGTACCAATTATTTCACTGCTGGTATTCATAAATAGCAGTCGAGATGATCCAGCTGCTCTCCTTAGGGAAGGAAAAAATTAAAAACCACGCACTTGCCGTACGATTTTCAAAATTTCTTTTTGTATTTGATTTGCGACAAGGGGCCATACTAATTGCCGTACAAAATATTGTAAGTGTACACCGATATTAGTGTTTATTATAATAAATCGATTGTTTTTTAAATTAAATTTCATTCAGGCTGTTTCGGGATGTACGCTGATAATGTTGTTAGTCGGAATTGCGCACGCATTAGAAACAATGAACATTCTCAACGCGGATATGGAAGATAATGCCGAACGCGAAGGAGCAATATTGATCAACGACGATGACCTGAGCTTGTTCCACGATGCCCCATTGGAAATCACAAATAATCAAAAGAAATTCAAAGTGGCATACCATTTGGCAATAAGTATATACCGTAGTAATCGCATATTAATCGTATTTCCTTATACAATACGTGTATTTTTATTTTCAGTGATGGTATTTTTCTTATACAGCAGTTTGGTAGGTACTACCATTTATTTGATATTCTGTGTTGGATTATTTTATGGTGCCGCTAAAAAGAAGAAGGAATATATTATGCCCTGGATCTTATACGCTACGTTTTCAGTTATAATGTTGATAGCAGCTCTATTTGTTGGCGATAAAAGTGATACGTTGACGAGAATCTGCGGTGGACACGTTATGTATAGTGAGTATACTACTATTTATACTATTTTCACATCGTTAATAATATAAATAAGTATATTATAATTTATTTTTAGGATTTGGAAGTTCGCTCATTGTGATAGGACACGTATATTGCATCATAGCGGTGGTTAGTTACGTATACGAGCTGAATCAATTGAGCGCAAAAAAGAAAACGTCCACATCGACCCTGCAATCTACCGTCGATATAAGCGATAAGCACGTGTTGATTACCAAAGACAGTATAAAACTACCGTTTAACAATTGTCATATGAACGGAATGACTACGGAAGCTAATCACGTATAAATATATGTATAACAAATAATTGCATTTTCGCATTTCGCTCAAAATTTCTGATATCTCTATATGAAATACATAAATATATATAAAAGACCTCGAGATGGTAAATTGAATGAGCAGATTCTCTCAAGTTTACGAGAGACAAACAGCATGTAAATGAATATTTTATAAATATTAAATATTACATATTCAAAATGGCAATATTCGGTTAATACATATGCATATAGAGTGAGTATCGATAAGATGGCATCTTATTGAAATTCATTTTTTAAATGAATACTTATTCAATTTATCGTATTTTAAAAAAGTTAACGCCTTGAATAATCACATATTACTATGATATAGCCATAATTAAATTTTGATAAATATATTGCTGAAATAAACAGTATAATTACTACGCTTACATCGTAATTCTGAAGAATATGCTTTCAAGTTGTTTTTTAAATAACTGCTTATTTCTTTATCTATAACAATAAAATTTTGTTTTCACGACAATAGATTCAATTTTAATTATTCGCTGAAAATTCGCTGATAAAATTGATGGATCATTTGCACGATATATAAAAAAAATTCAAGACGAACATGAATTTATCTTTAAATTATTAAAACTGCTTTGTAAACATTTTTTTTTAAATGTCACGTCGGGTAAAATGAAATCGCAATGAACTCACTAGTAATATTATTAAGAATCGTGCTGGAAATTGAGAGATAAATGTAAAATGGATACAAAAGTAGTCAGTATTATATCGATGTTGTGAAAAATCGTAAAGATATGAATGAATAAGTGTTAATCATGATCAAATAATAATATATATGAACATAAAGTACACATATATAATTAGCGATTAATAATTGGCATGAGATTGTGCCAAGCGATAATGCCAAAGCACACGGTGGCTAAATATGATAATGTATGTCGTACGACGAAGGTAATGTAAATGTGAATTTAAAAGGCTGTCAATTGGAGATGTGTCGGGAGAGTAGAACAATAATTATTGTCCGGAAGCTAAAATTATGTAATATTTTAATTTAAATTAATATATATTATATCATAGCTTTATCTCAAAAACAACAAAAAAAAAAAAGAAGATTTTATGTTAAAGTAATGAAATCAGTGTTAAAATATAATTCACGTTTGGCACGAGTTGATTAAATTAGTACCACAATTATATGTTAGAATACAATTTTGTTCATCGACGTCGATTCACTTTAATATATTACTAGATATACAGTACACTCCCGATTATCCGGGCTAATGGTGGCGAGGGATCATACGGATAATTGAAAAAAACGTGTATTTTAAACTATTTATTTTTATTTCAATTATATATGCATTTCTAAAGCAGACTTCTCATTTATCATGCTTAATATTTACTAAGAACTATTATGTCCTAAACACATGGTGTTTTGTCTGATTCAGTGACGTGTGTGCTATCGGAGTTGCCCTTAGTATCCGATCAGACCTTAAAACAAATACAAATTGGCCCTACCCACGTACGATTATTGTCGCAACCCGCATAATGACAGCTCAGCTACCAGGTTCATGGCTAGTGACCTGACTCGCATTCGAATAGTCTGATAAACTTTGCAGGCAACCATTACAACCTTTATCACAGGGTTGATCTAGACGAGTTTCTGCTGGAACTTAGAAGGTTGAAGTAAAAAGCCCAAGTCCGGTGGAGATGACATGGTACCCTCCAAGGGGTAAAGAACCGTACAGTGTTAGGCGTTACCGTGTTACAGTGTTACCGTTGTTCTGGGCGCCGCGAGGACTCGCATATGAGTCCCCCGGACCGCTGCTCTGGCGCCACGAGGACTCGCATACGAGTCCTCCGGACTGCAACGTGTTAATATTGTAACATTTGTATGTACAGAAGTTAATCAAGTCCTCATCTTCGTTACAAAGGGTTTCAAGAAGGCCAGTACTATGTCGTTTCATTAAAAAAATAATCTCTTAAACCTTTCATTTGGACGAGAAGCATTATCTAATAACGGCACTGCTCCCTGTGACAATATCTTACTTCAACCTCTCACTTCTGGTACAGATTTAGTTTTAAACTAATCTTCAAAGATTCTCCTATCCGTCCACACCCTTCTTTGGTTGTTATAATCAACAGGACAATTTCTTATTCCTGTTCCTTTAAATGATCTTAGTTTTTTATCTTAATAAAAAATTTAATAATGATAATCGGGAGTTCATTGTACTATATACTTTTTTAAACATTATATCTTATTAACCGGTAATTAGTAACATAATTATTGAATGTATGTGTTAGGTATAGCGAAAAGAAATGACCGTTATTTAGTACAAAGGAAAAATTTATTTACAAAAATATTACAAATGATTTATTTGTTTAAATAATTTCCATTATTATTTATAATGTCTCTCCACAATTTGGGCAACTTTTTGATGCCTCTTTTATAAAAACCTGACTCCTTTGATTTTGGTGGGTTTTAGTAATTCATAATGAATCACTCCCGAAATATCCCACCAGACACAAAAGATTTTTTTTAACGTCATACCAGGCCGAGGTGTTGAAATCAGTGCTTCCCCTGGAGAAAGCCATTGCTTTTTTTTTATTAGGAGAGTTATAAAGGATCCATTTCTCATCTCCAGTAATTATCCTTCTTAGAAATGGATCGGTTTCATACCTACTCAACAAAGAAGAACAAATGATCACTCGTTGATCCAAGGCCGACTGCGGTAGATCATGCGGCACCCAAACTCCTTGTCTATGTTTCTTTCCCAATAGTTTGAGGTGGTCTTTTACAGTTGACCAGGGACAGGCGATGTCTTGGGATAATTCTTTAATTATTTTTTGAAGATCGGACTCCACTAGTGATTTCAGCACTTGATCGTCGTTTAAACCACCGTCAACACTTCCGAATCTTCAAAATATCACCATAAGTTTCGCAAATGCTTTCGGTGGCTTCTTTGCTTTTCAATCCTTTGTCAAATAAAAACAATAACACACACCGTAACTGCATCTCTTGGATCTTTAGCCATGACATTTTTTCAATGGGTGAAAATGAAAAAAAAATGTATTGAAGTCGGGAAGGGATAAAAGGAGCTTTAAATAATACTTTTGTCATAATTCCTCGCCGGGAACCAAGCGCAAACTGATTTCAAAGAGCGCCCTAAGAAAACGGTCATTTCTTTTCGCTATACCTAATATATAAGTATACATAAGTATAAATTAATAATACATAGGAAAACACTCGTCCCTTGATTAAATTTCTGGAACAAAATATATTTCGTAAATTTGTTGACGTGAATTAAGCCTTCTAAAATACTTAAATTTACGATATAAAAATCAGTCAATAATTTAAGTGGTAGAAATATTAATACAATGTGAATGTATAAAAAAAATACTCGAGATTTTATAGTGAGGGTATGTATTAGAAAATTCTACTTCGTAATAATTTTTTTATACCCATTTCTCGATTAATCAAAAACAGAATTTACACAAAGCGTGTACTTTATTTGGCAAAAACAATAGTGCGTCTTATTCATATTGACAACGTTGATCTATGTATAATAAAATGGTGAAATCTAGCGATCTATTTAATAACACATTTCACAAATATTCTAATAGGGAATCGTAATGATAATTTCGTACATGTGTAGCCGTAAATATATATGAAAGTTTATCATTTTAAATAAAGATTAGATAATACACGTATAGTATTATACATCTGAATATATAGGGATGTGTTCGACGTGATCACTTAAAACAACACAAAACATGTAATGTCTAACATGAAACGAGCAAACCCTCTATATTTACATATGTATGAATGTATATCCTAAAAACGGAAGAGCTTGTATAATATTTGAATAAAAGTTTATTAATGTTTATGATTTTTTTTTATTGTGATCGATGCAAGATACATGTCCTACATTAAAAAATATTTCATCACATTCATACGTATACCGATTTGTTCGAAAAACAATACAAAAAAAGAACGATATCATAATATATGTAAATAATATAATTTCGTATATAATAATTCAAAATTATATCGACACTAATTGAAAACAATAATGTGAGAATAATATTATAATAATAAGAACTAGATATTTCAGCTTCGTAAAATATTGTCAGAAGAAATTTGTGGCGACTACTAAATAATTAATTCCAATTTAAATATAACCGAATTGTAAATTAAACAAAAATCAGTTTGTTTTAAGAGATTATTATATAATAAAAAAATAATTAAATGTAAATTAACAATTCTCAATACACAATAATAAATTGTATACATACACATATAGAACACAAAGAGAATATTTAATATTCCTAAACTATAGATCACTCTATATATATATTTATATTTTTTATCACAAAGCAGTTTTTTTTGAATAAATGATATAATTTTACTTACAACGTAATTTAAAACCAAGAACCATGATATAATATACCTAATTTATGATGTTCAGAAAAGAACTGTTATATACATTTTTAAAAAATTGTTACATAGATACGAGCAAAAAAAAAATATTTCAGATCGGCTCAATAATTTTGACTAATACAAGCGGTTAGAATAATTTTTAACGGTTATTTAATTATTCGTGTATGAATATCATTGGGACATTGCATAATCTACATGTATATGGATATGACTGAACGATAAAAAATATATACATATATGTATATACCAGTAGCACGTTAAAATAAAATTGTATCCTTAGGAATAAAATTTGGGATTATTCTATATACGCCGATTTATTACCACATTGTCAGTTCTATCGGCTGGCAAGGCAGTGGCTTTATTGTTTGCCTTGATATTAAACAAAAGAAATCAATAAGGCATTTCGAAAAGCATGTACCATTAATTTTCTTAAATATAAGTAATGCCAAAAATACGTGCCGTTTTCGCACTAGTTTTAAAAATGTATTTAAAAAAATGGGGACCATTGTTCAATTTATTCTAAGTAGTCTTAGCATTTCCACGTGTACTAGTTTCAGAAAAAAAAACCTTCGAAGACAACTGTATTGCCGAACGAATATGCAGCAAGAGATTTGCAAGGTTCGATTTCAAACAGATTTTCATCGTTGTTAAATGAATCAAGTCGTGGGAGCCCTAAAACACTAATAACGACATTCTACGAGATTTAGTGGAGACGAATCCAGGCCGCTCTATTGATACATTAGCAGAGACACTAAAATAGCCGTATTTGAAGAGTATTAAAGATATGCGAAGAAGAAATGACTGATCTGCTCAAAAGAGTTGTCTGCGAAAGTAAAAAACTAGAACTCGAGATCAATATTAGTAAAAGCAAGCTGATGATAGTTGACAGAAGTAATCAGCTATCCAGATCTAGAGAGGGTTGATGAATTTCTGTATATTAGATCACTACTTACGAGCAACGAAAATTGTGAACCAGAGATAAGAAGGCAAATATGTAACGGAAAAACAGAGGGATATCCAAAAAGCCAAAAAAACGTTTAGTGCAGAGTCTGGTATTCTTAATTTTTAATTACGGCGTAGAAACCTGGACCATTACGGAGAACATGATGTGGTGCTGGCGATGCCTGCTGAGAATACCATGGACCGCTAAACGCATAAACGTTTCTGGCCTTAAAGAAAGGGGGAATGACAAAGAAGACCCACTTTCTACCATATGTCTCAAGAGGATTCTTGCCAGAAGAAACGATAGGATGAAGAAATTCGTCGCGTTTGGAAACGTACAAGTACACAGGCGAATGGACAGAGCACCCATCCGCTGGAGCGACCAAGTAAAGACTGCGACAGGCTCCGTAGTAGCTGCGATGCGGGTTGCAGAATGCATAGAAACCTGGAGAGATAAAATCAAGAAGATTCGGATCAAGAATGGTCACGAACCTTAGGCATTGGAGACATATTCGAGGACAGGGAATTTTGTATCCGAGGCAAAGAGAAGCTGTATCGACTATACCAGGATATACCGGTCATAGCTGTCGTGATAGTGGCCAGACTCCGGTGGGCCGGTCATGTGTCAAGGATGCTAGACAGTCAGCCACCGAAAAGGCTTATGGTTAATAAGCCTTCCTGTCCTTAGGAAAGAAAGATCAAGGCTGACGTGTTTGGACTTTGTACAGTAAATATGTTATCCTCAGCCACGCCAAACTCACTCCATACGGGGGTCTACTTGGTGATGAGCCAGGGGAAAAGAGGACTCCGCAAGTTTGGACTTTGTACAGTAAATATGTTATCCTCAGTCACGCCAAACTCACCCCATACGGGGGTCGACTTGGTGATGAGCCAGGGGAGAAGAGGACGTTGGACTTTGTACAGTAAATATGTTATCCTCAGCCACGCCAAACTCACCCCATACAGGGGTCTACTTGGTGATGAGCCAGGGGAAAAGAGGACTCCGCAAGTTTGGACTTTGTACAGTAAATATGTTATCCTCAGCCACGCCAAACTCACCCCATACGGGGGTCGACTTGGTGATGAGTCAGGGGAAAAGAGGACTCCGCAAGTTTGGACTTTGTACAGAGGGATACTGCATCATTGAAAATTACCGGAGGATGAAGTGATGTGGAAGCAGTCCTGTTAAAATGGAGAAGGATGTTGGACGAGGCCAGGGCTCTACAATAGGAATACATAGAATAGATAAAGAACAACCACCACAAAGACAGGCCCGAGTTGGATTGCATCCAGAAAAAGCGATGTTATGTTTGTGGTGGGATTGTTCATTTACAATTCCTTCCGTAGGTTGAAATGATTAATGCAGATATTTATTGTCTATAAATAAAGAGATTAAAGACCGAACTCAATCAAACTCTATTCCGTGAAAGACATCTCTGGGACATCTCTCTGCCTCTGAGTGGGAGTTACCGTTATATCTGCCTTATTCTCCAGATCTCGTACCATGGATTTTCATTTGATTCCCATTCTACATCAGTTTTTGACACAAATTTAGATAATGTAAAGAACTAATTTTTTAAATGTAAAAAACTACCTTTCCTCATTTTTGGCTCAATGCCAAATAATTTATATAACAAAATTCAATAATAGATTCAGACGGATAATATGTAATCGATTAAAAATATATAGTTTTTTTTATTATTGCAATTTAATATAAAAAATTGTACATATTTTTGGCACGACCGATAGCTGATTGGCCTCAAAAAAATGTAATTCTAGAGCTGTCCGCAGTACAAAAGTAAGACATTGTATCGATTTTAATATCATATCATTATTAAATACAAATAAAATGCACAAATAGTGTACATACAATCTCACGTTAAAATTTGAATACAGTATACATACTCAATACGTATCGTTAATATCAATAATTAGTAAAATAAAAAATATAATAGTCTTACATTTTATATTTGAATAAGTGTAATATTTTAATTTTTTTAGAGTACGTGCTACTGACATAGACCGTATATATTTCTTAAAAACCATAGTTTGAATCAATTTTACAGTGCAATAAATTGATTAAGATACGTTTGTAGCAAACAGAAATATTTAATTATAGTGATAAAATATATTATTCATAAAATGTATTATACCTAGTCTAATAACAGCATGAATATAAAAAAAGAATGTTTGATAACAATAAAAATTATACGTTATATTTAATGTCTATCATCAGTCATTTCAAGAAACTGGTCGCATACATCCCTCCAGCTATCTCCCTTACTTGTAAAAGTATATTTGTAATAGGACCCATCGGCACAGATCACTGCAAGCATTCATTTAAATTGTAATACAATTGCATTTAATGCGAATAATAAAATATATGATCTTTATTTACCTATAATTGATGAATCGTCGGCACCAAAGGCACAAATACATGGAGGCCCATTGGGAATTGTGAACTTACAAAAACTCCAATAACTTGAGAAATATTTTTGTAGAAACGATGCGTTCGCCAAAGTCGATTGTTTGTTTAATTTTGGATCCTCTAGATTGAATATGTGTACGGTGCCATGATCAGAAGCGACACAAAGACTTGTGCCTAAATGGTTAAAATTTATGCAGTAAATTGTCGCCTGTAATAATTTAATTCAAAATATATTAATACCGACGTAATAATATTAGCCCGTCAAGCATGAAATTTGTATCAAAAAGGTTGTTAATTTTGCCCATATTGTCAATGCCATTTTAACGGTAAATTCTTCAGTCTGCTATAGTTTTCGCCGACTCCCCGAGTCGGCTTATAGCGAAGATTATATAACAATAAAGGACAATGATGTCTGTAGTGGTGAAGGACGTTGGCCAACCTCACAATGGGCAAATTACAGCGAAGAAAACCTCCGAAGGCATAAGTTCGCTGAGCAAAATTGCTACATTAGTGGGTGCAAGACGGCTGGTTATTTGTATCGGAAATTTGAATAGAAAGCATGTTATTTCCCATTGAGCGTGACTAGCTTGATCGGTATCTTCGGTTTGAGACTAGGGTTTCAATAGTAAATCCCAACTCTGACGTTCAGGGAGTCCTATTTATACTCCAAAACGGTTCCCTATCCTGGCCAGCCATTCCATAATTATGTGATATTGTCGTCGCGTACAGATGCATGTCTAATTTATTTTAACCTTGATTCGAAACAAAGCAGCTAACATCCCGCAGCTGGTCCAGGTAGTTGGACGTGGCCTATTCATTCCATGGGAATTCTATTAGCAGACATCCCAATAAAATAACAAAAATCATTTTAACATGGATATCCCTCAAAGAAGCCGTCCACTAATTGCATGAGTCTTTGCTATTGTTCAGGCTTTCAGATGGCTGTTTTCTGTAGTTTTGCGGAGATATAGCAGGCCGATCTTACCCGATAATGGAACGCAGGTATACACATCCTCATTGTATCATCACGTATCGTGTGCACATCATTTTTAATGGTTGCGAAGGGCTTTTAGAGCAGGCTGACATTTATTCAAAACAAAATGCTGCATTGAAAGATTTTTCTTCAGAAGTCTTAATAATGGACAATATATTTCCTCGTGCAATAAATCTGCATCTAAGTTATCCGCCTATCCAGGGATTCTCAAAGTTTGACCACCACACTATCTGCTACGTAGTAATAAAATACACCATACAAAGTATTTCCATGTAAGAACTCATATTTTATAAATGTAAAAATTGAATATTTTTAAAAGCGCAAAATGATTTAGAAACAGGAAATATGTTGCTTTCTAACAAAAACAAAATATAATACCAACGTAAAATAAGAAGTCGTCAAAGTTGACCATTTCCCGCACTACAAATTTCATACTTGACGACCTAATGCTTTGAATCAATTAATAATGAATTTTATACCTGATGAGATCCTCGTCGAAGTTCTGCAACTTTGTCACCTGAAACAGTGTCAAATACTCGAATCAGCGTTCCCTTTTCGCTCGCGGTTGCTAGACGAGTGCCGAGAATACTGAGTGCCATACAACTCAGAGGAGCTTCGTGTGCAGTAACGTCCA
The DNA here is from genome assembly GCA_022495035.1 of Philopotamus ludificatus. Taxonomy (NCBI): domain Eukaryota; kingdom Metazoa; phylum Arthropoda; class Insecta; order Trichoptera; family Philopotamidae; genus Philopotamus; species Philopotamus ludificatus. Next base: position 19,183 of record JAGXCT010033570.1, on the reverse strand, counting down.
AACATTCCCTCTCAATATTTGCCAAATCCACTAGCTATAAAAAGAAAAAAAGAGGATCGAATCACACTGTGAAATAATAATATATTTTATCAGACTAACCTGTACATGTCCAACTTTTCTCCCTGGATATGCTAATATGGAATTATTGTTATTTGGACACAAGACACATAAGCCGCGAGGATTTGGACTAGTTTCAAAAACTTGCAACAGTTGCGGAGATACAGTAAACGTGTACACTTTGATTACGCCCTCTAAAATGTAAATAAAATAACATTGGTGGTTCAATTAATTATTAAAATATAGGTTGGCATAAGATTATACCTAAAACGACGACAATCTTATCCCTTCGTAATTTTACAGCTTTGACGGGAGCGTTAAAATCCAGCGAGACGGCAGGAGCTTTTTTCAGGTCATCCCAAATCATGACATGATTTGGCGGACAGGCAGGTCGGGTTCCTCCGCCCACCAGAGCCATATAATTGCAGCGGAACAGCATTTCAACGTAAGAGAATCCGCCATCGCTAAACTCCTGCCGCTCCTTCAATTTCAGCGGATCACAATTGAAGACCCTAAAACCGTCTTCAGTGGCGCATGCGAAACAACCTGTAAATTATAAACACTATTGATGCAAAAGTTATTGTGTTCGATAAAACTAAAAATAAAACATTCGCTGGCGAATAATTGTAAATGGCACAAGATTAATTATCCCGGCCTTGTAGACGAAACATTTGGCCCGTACAACGTATACCTGCATAGCTCAGTTATCGATATCGTCGATAATTTTATAAACTGTATGTGCCCAATAGAAATAAAATTAAAAAACAATTTAATTATTTTAATTCCAATTAAATGTTGGTGGAATAATTTGATGATATCGTTGGCAAGCTAACAAGGAGCGGACGATACCTTGATCCTGGTTGAAGCCAGCGTACAGCAGGCCGTTGGGGTTGGGCGAGCGCAGGTACATGAGGACGCGCTCGGCTGTCACTGTCACTTCGCCAGGGTTGTCAGCTGCGGCAGCCGGAGCGCAGTGTTGCCACTGCTTAATAATCGCTCGCACGGATCTACCGCCCAGACGACTAATAAAATCTTAAAATTAAGTTCGCAGTCTGTGGCACAGATACATTTCTTTATAAGTTATTAGTAAATATTAATTTTCTGGTATCACTCAATTCTATTTGAGCAATTATATATATATGAACTTTTGAATTAATTAAAAAAGGTATGTCCCGAATTCGAATAATATTTCATTGGGTTGCTTGGTCATGACATATGCATGATCAATTGGAAAGTTAGATAATACAATGAGAGCATGGACGATATCATATTCGCTTTTGTGGGAAACATTAACCCGAATATAATTCTAAAAGAATCCGGCCTCCCAAAGAGAGACCTCTCATGATAGAGTCCCGCGAATAATAGCTATAACTCAAATTTACTTAATATAATTTCTTATTTTAAGAAATGACATTAAAATATTCAAATCGAATTTATTAGAATGAATGTTCATACATTTAAATAAATTATTAATAATGATTATCATTAATTAATTGATGAATTTTGTGTGGTGGCAATAAGTGTGCAACAGGACCCGGAAGATCTTGCGCCGGCGTTGCATTAGTCGTTCGGTCGCCGCCTGTGATGGTTCGCTCGTGATTCGTCTCGTGTCCCGTGGCCGCACTGCACGGTCTCCAGGTTTTCCAGAGTACCTGTTCGTTCTCTCCCGTAAAGCTGCAAATCAAGTAAGATCTTTTTGATTAATGCCGGACCTCCTGAGAGATGTGCGCCGGCAACGGTTCCGGTCGGTGCGCCGCGGTTTCAGGAATACGTGGGGCTGTCTTTCAGCAACTTTCACGTCTCTGGCTCAATTTTTTACTTGAATTTGAAACAATTGAATGCACGTTTTTTTCGACGGCAACGTGCTTGATTTGTAACAATACGATATCGGCGGTTTACAAATCGATTCTTTGCAACTGGGCTGATCGATATTATTACATCTCGCCTGACGATCTATCTCTGAAATTACTAGAAAATCTACGTTATGCATTTTTTTTCAGATTTCCACTAATACAATATTTTCATGTTAAAAATCGATACTTTGCGATTGAGCTGAACGATATTTTACCTCGCATATGATCTACGCGCGATCTATCTAATTTTTTGTAAATCTACGTTTTAGGTTTTTTTGGTATGATCCACGTGTCGGATTTGTAACAATAAAACTTTATTCTTATTGGAAACTGATTGTTGGCGACTGAACGGAACGATATTTAATCTCGCATATGATCTACGCGCGATCGATCTATTCATTTTTGTTAAATATTCGTTTTACTTTTTATTTGGCATGGTCCACGTCGGAATTGTAACAATAAGATGCTATTCTTTTTGGAAATCGATTATTTGCGACTGCGCTGAACGATAATTCATCTCGCATATGATCTACGCGCGATCGATCTATTCATTTTTTTTAAATATTCGTTTTACTTTTTATTTGGCGTGGTCCACGTGTCGGAATTGTCACAATAAGATGCTATTCTTTTGAAATCGATATTAGCGACTGCGCTGGAACGATAATTCATCTCTCGCATAAGGATCTACGCATCGATCTATTCATTTTTTTTAAATATTCGTTTTACTTTTTATTTGGCGTGGTCCACGTGTCGGAATTGTCACAATAAGATGTTATTCTTTTTAGAAATCGATTATTTGCGACTGCGCTGAACGATAATTCATCTCGCATATGATCTACGCGCGATCGATCTATTAATTTTTTTTAAAATATTCGTTTTACTTTTTATTTGGCATGGTCCACGTGTCGGAATTGTAACAATAAGATGCTATTCTTTTTGGAAATCGATTATTTGCGACTGCGCTGAACGATAATTCATCTCGCATATGATCTACGCGCGATCGATCTATTCATTTTTTTTAAATATCTGTTTTACTTTTTACCTATGGTCCACGTGTCGGAATTGTCACAATAAGATGCTATTCTTTTTGGAAATCGATTATTAGCGACTGCGCTGAACGATAATTCATCTCGCATATGATCTACGCGCGATCGATCTATTCATTTTTTTTAAATATTCGTTTTACTTTTTATTTGGCGTGGTCCACGTGTCGGAATTGTCACAATAAGATGCTATTCTTTTTGGAAATCGATTATTAGCGACTGCGCTGAACGATAATTCATCTCGCATATGATCTACGCGCGATCGATCTATTCATTTTTTTTAAATATTCGTTTTACTTTTTATTTGGCGTGGTCCACGTGTCGGAATTGTCACAATAAGATGCTATTCTTTTTGGAAATCGATTATTTGCGACTGCGCTGAACGATAATTCATCTCGCATATGATCTACGCGCGATCGATCTATTCATTTTTTTAAATATTCGTTTTTGATTTCTTTTATCGGCGTGGTCCACGTCGCAAATTGTCACAATAAGATGCTATTCTTTTTGGAAATCGATTATTAGCGACTGCGCTGAACGATAATTCATCTCTCGCATATGATCTACGTGCGCGATCGATCGCATTCTTTGTTTTTTTTTAAATATTCGTTTTACTTTTTTTATTTGGTGCGTGGTCTTACGTGTCGAATCTGTCACAATAAGATGCTATTCTTTTAAATCGGATTATTAGCGACTGGGTGCTTGAACGATAATTCATCTCGCATATGATCTACGCGCGACCGATCTATTCATTTTTTTTATATATTTGTTTTACTTTTTATTTCGCATGTGGGTCCACGTGTCGGAATTGTCACAATAAGATGTTATTCTTTTTAGAAATCGATTATTTGCGACTGCGCTGAACGATAATTCATCTCGCATATGATCTACGCGCGATCGATCTATTCATTTTTTTTAAATATTCGTTTTACTTTTTATTTGGCATGGTCCACGTGGAATTGTCAAATAAGATGTTATTCTTTTTAGGAAATCGATTATTTGCGATCAGGCTGAACGATAATTCATCTCGCATATGATCTTACGCAAGCGATCGATCTATTCATTTTTTTTTTAAATATTCGTTTTACTTTTATTTGGCGGTCCATTGCCGGAATCTTCAAGCAATAAGATGTTATTCTTTTTAGAAATCGATTATTTGCGACTGCGCTGAACGATAATTCATCTCGCATATGATCTACGCGCGATCGATCTATTCATTTTTTTAAATATTCGTTTTACTTTTTATTTGGCATGGTCCACGTGTCGGAATTGTCACAATAAGATGTTATTCTTTTTAGAAATCGATTATTTGCGACTGCGCTGAACGATAATTCATCTCGCATATGATCTACGCCTAATCGATCTATTCATTTTTTAAGAAAAATCGTTTTACATTTATTTGGCATGGTCTACGTGTCGTATTTGTAATAATAACATATTTGAACCGGACACTTACTGAAACCACTACTATATTTCCACATTATAAAGTAGAGTTAACGTTGTTACTGAAGGGCACAGGAGTTATTGTGGAAGGGGGAGGGAGGAGCGAAGGATTTAGTCTACTGCGCGAAAGACGATCTTCTTCATCCATTCTCTGCCATAACTAGCAGATCAGTATCATTCCATCCTCTAGTGATGCACTAATTGTGATGAATCTTGGCTTTCTTCTTCTGGTGACGGGACCTCAGATGGCGACGATTCCTCCGCTGTGACGTTGGCAGAGTCCGAGTTATCTTGCTAGGCTCTGTTTTTTGCGGCCTTACAGTCCGCTGTTGAATATATTTTTTCTTCTGGTGGTGATACATTTTATTCACGTCAAATGCACCTTTTTTCAAATCAAATGCATTCTTTTTAAAATCAAATGCATCCTTTTACAAATCAAATGCACCTTTTTAAAAATCAAATGCAC